>MU707523.1:32527-53140 GCA_026770625.1 Nicotiana glauca
ATGTGTTTATTTTTAGGAGATTGCCAATTTTGTTTCCCAATAGTTTTAGGATTGCTCTATCATAAGATTCTGTTGGTAGTTGTCGGTGTCTGATCCAAATTATTGTAATAGCTAATTTGGATTCTGCCGAACAAAGTTAGGTTCCCACCATCGTATAGATAGGAAGTGGGCCATCACAAACCAATGTCCCTATGTTAGAACCTTGTTCATGCTTTTCTTCTAGGTTGAATTTGACAATGAAAAAATCCACCCCAAATCGATTAGTGTTAGGGGTTCAATGGGTTCCCATAGTTGCACAAGTTCTGCTCGCAACAACTGGTGGGGGATTTTCCCCCCAAATAGTTTCACTATTAAAGAGTATTTCCAGGGGAGGTACAACATGTTCTTGTCTTTCTTTGTTAAAAGGATGGGGATATTCCCTGTGTTTAATTCGAACGAGGGAGGGGGAATGGTTTAGCTCATATGATGTGGAGGAAATTAAGTTCATTTCCAGTAGGATCTCTGTGAAAGAGTTTTTCTGAGGAGTGTCCTCTTCCATTTCAATTTGAGTTACTTCCATAGGGGGGTCTGGTGATTCAGATGGGATTTTTGAATCTCCGCCGGGAGTGGGGATGTGGCTATTTGGGATGCTGTTTGGTTAGAGAGTATAGAGAGGTGTGGTATTTCTCTTTGTAAAATTTCTATGCCTTTTCAACAATTTCACTACTAGAAATTGGACAAAAACCGACCAACTTTGGTCGATAAGAAAACCGGCAGAAAACTGACCAAAGTTGGTCAGTTTTTCAAAATATTTTAATATTTAACTTTTTTTTACAAAGCCGACTTACTTTTATTGGTTTTATTTGGCGCAAAAATTTGGGAAACTATTTTTGAGTCGCGAAATTTATTTTTCAAGAAACCGATCAACTTTGGTATGTTTTTTCAATTAAAATAAATAAAAATTAATATTAAAAAAACCGACCTAATTTGGTCGGTTATTTTCGTGCGAAAATATAATTAAAGAGTATAAATAATAAAAAAGGCAATCTTAAAATAAAATGCACCAATGGTCTAGTGGTAGAATAGTATCCTGCCATAGTACACACCCCGATTCGATTCCCAGACGGTGAATCATTTGATTACATAATTAAAATATAGACCAACTTTAGTCGGTTTTTTTGTAATCTTTTTTTTTTAATTTAATTTACTGACCAATGTTTATCGGTAATTTTCGACCAACTTTGGTCGGTATATTAAAACAACCATCAAAATACCGTACAAGCGTATTTGGTCGTATTTTGGTCAGTAATTGGCTATAACCAACCAAAGTTGGTCGGTTTTTTTGGTCGGTATTTACCGAATTTCTAGTAGTGTTTTCGTTTCAAAACATCATCCTTCTTAGGAGGAACGTTGCTCCACTAAGAACCTTGCTAGAGAGACCCTCTTCGAGGCGGAAGTCCGACCGAGGGGAAAGAATGCGACGGATGCCATTAAGGCCTTGGGATCTCTGGGTAGAGTTAACACTTTCGAATGCCCTGGTCGGGTGTCTACATACAGGTTAGTGTAAAATAGTGAAGTAGAGAGGTAGTCTAACCTTACCGCAGGATGCACAAGTGATGTTTCGAGGTCCGATATGTCCCTGCTATTTTGGAGCGAGGACTCTAGTACAGCCCTCCGCTGTGTTTAATCGGGCTTGGCTGAAGACATGGTTCGCTTACCCATCTGACTCTTTCGAGAGTGGAGATATTGGTGCCAGCAATATGTTATATGATGCGAACTTTCTCCTTGCCGCATATTTCTTTCTGCTGACGGTTTTAATTTTGTCCCTTGCGTGGAATTTCATCCTTTTGGCAAAGGGGGGACATCTGAATAAGGCGTCCGTGCCTTGTGCCTCCTTTGATGATACGGAACCTGACATTCCGATCTAGGCCAGCCATGCTGAACTGAGAGAATAGTCTTTCTTCTTGTTACCGCGATCGCCATTTGGAATTCGCCAAAGATTCGAGAGGCGGGTGTGATTTGACCCGGCGGTCCGAACCACACTATCATCCTCGGCCCAACAGCATTGATCATGCCACCTGAATTTATGAGCACATGTTTTATTTGAAATGGATCGAATGAGGAGGAAGGTTACCAGTGCGTCAGTGTGAGGCCGAGACAAGGTCTCGGTGTCCTCTTTGCTGAATGTGAGGGTGTCCTCGGAAATATATCCCCGAATCTATTTTTTTCTGGTGACGAGCGTTTTTACTCTCCTTTTTATGAGTTCCTATAGAGTTTTGTCACTCCTCCACCATCGTGGCAATACGTCGCGTCCCATTTGCTTCATTTTTCTTGGCTGCCTTCCCTACTCGGGACTGAACTTGAATCCGGTTGCTCGATAGTTCTCGGGGCTGACTTTTGTTGAGTGGCTTGGCTTTTTTCCTTCGGAGCTGGTGGCCACCATGCTGTGACCATACTTATTATATAGTTCCCACACTAGGCTGTGATTCCTATGAGAGGGATTTGACTGAGTTGATCTGGGCCATTTGATGTCCTTGGTTTCGCTGATGGTGAACACGATGTTTGGTATAGCGAAGTTGAAATTGTATTTTGATGGGTATGGCTCCCTTACTGGTCCTGCGTCCCCGTCAAATATGGCTCTATTAACAATTCCTTGAGGTTATTGTCCTCGATCAATTCTCTGACCATAGCGAAGTAGGTTGCTTCTCGGGGCATTCCTCCTATCTACAGCGTATGGCCGGTGTATCTCCTTGTTCAAATCGGTTTCTTTGCCATGAGCCTGATCGGGTGTACTGAGCTCGAGGGGGCTCCGGACTGGTCATCCACGACCCTGATTTGCGACTGATGCCGGATGTGGGCGCCCGACCAGGTCTTGGCTGGATACCTGATCAAGTTCTGTTTTAACTGCTTTGGAATCACCGGGTTCATTTACGATTTGAGTGAAGGCCTGTGTCGCCCAGTCTTCTGGGACTAGTGGTAGTTCCATTCATTCCATCTAAGAGCGAGATGCGAATTCTCGCATCATTTCTTTTTCCCTTTGTTTAATCTCGGATGCATCGGGCTTTCTCGTCATTGCTTCGATGGCATTGGCAAGTGCCTTTATAAAGGACTCTTCTGGTATGGTAAGTTAATTTATGGGGTTGGGCGCTTGGTTATGATGCCACAACATGGCCCTTTTCGAGAGCGTTTCTCTGAACCTCTTCAATAAGACAGACTCGATTTCATCGTCTTTCGTGCCATTACCATTTACCATGCACGTATAGGTAGTAATGTGTTCGTTGGAATCTGAGGTCCTATTGTACTTAGGGAGTTCTGGCATTCTGAACTTCTTTGGAGTGGGTTTTGGGTTCGCTTCCTTGGGGACGGCCTTTGTACAAACTTCTTCACATCCATGCCCTTGAGGACCGAGGGCGCACCCGGAATCTAATCGACCCTAGAGTTGTATGTCTCTACCTTCTTATCGTTGGCTTCTATGATTTTCTTGCCCGATTCAATCCTTTTGGTGAGATCCTCAAGCATTTTTTTCTATGGCAGGGTCGGTTATTTATCTGTTATCGTCCAATCTCTCGATACCTGTTCGGCTGGGGAGCTGTTTGCTGCACTGTTGTGCAGGAGTCTTCAGATGGCCTTGCAACTAAGCAATGTCCAACCGTTGTGCCTGCAACATTTCAAAAATAACACAAGACTAACTTCCTATACTTGCCGACCCGGGGTCTTTTGGGATTCCTGTTGGTCGCCGTGTTGTACGCTCATGTCGGTATGTGAGGCTTCATTGACCTATTGTGCGTCTTGTGAATTCGCATCCGCTAAAATTGGTCCGAGCTTGTTACCAAGATTATGTGATGGCGCGCCAACAGCCGGAAGAGCCACGCCATTTTCTCCATGGGTTTTGAGGTTGTCATACTCAACTCTGTTTACCGAGACAGACATTTCAACCTGAAATCAAAAGATCTTGGACAAGAAAATGTGTGAAAGATAACTTGCATTTGTGTAATGAAACTAGCAAGAAAATAATCACTATTATTTTTAGTCCCACGGTGGGCGCCAAACTGTTTACCGTGAAAATGGTAACAATAATTGAATTTGTAAATGGGACTCTAAAAATACGTGATCTATTTTAATGCTAGTTGCTAAAGTAGTTGGTGCTAGAAGTATGAATTTTAATGATGGAGTACGAGATAAAATGGGGCAGCGATCAAGCCGAAGGGCTTGCTACTCGGTCTTCGGACAAGTCGACGAAAGGCCTCGGGGTCGATATCCGACTCGAGCTCGAGCTATTAGGGATAATCTAGAAGGTGATAATAGTTAAGATATAATTAAACAAGGCTCTTAATGGCCAATATCGAGTAATAAATGAAGAGCAAGTATGAAAGCAAAAAATGGAAATAATAGCCTCGAGCAAATGAGTTAGAGAAAAGAGAGACAGAGAGAGATATTACTGATCTTGTGTAAGATAGTTGGAGCAACAGCCGCCCTTTACAAAGTGGTGTGTATTCCCTTTATATAGGAGGGGAATCCGGTTATAGTACAACATATATTAATTATAAAAGCATAGATATGGGACGGCTAGATGTGACGCCTTGACACATGCTCTAGGTAGGCGGGCTCTGTCAGACTTGGGAATTCCCTTTTTGCTCTAGCTTCAATCTTCGTCTTCTTTGAGTCGAGCCTCAACGAACCCCGATGTTGGGGACTCATTCGCAACTCCATGTCCTCGAGGTCTTGAGATATTCTTCTGAAGTGACTCGATAGCAAGAAATTAGGCCCTCTGATTTTGCCACATACAGTGTTCTAGGTATGTAGGTAACAGTTGAGTCAAAAAATTGTTCTATCCATTCATCAAGTCTTTTTAGGAGCAGGTCATGTCTGTTCATATATCTTTTATTAGTCCATGTGTATTTTGAACCTTTGAATCCTAGGTCAACTAACTTACAACTGTTCAAGCATTTCAAGAACATGTTTCTTATATTAGTGTTCAAGATATTACCCCCAAGCTTCTCCCTGGATTTTAGGAGTTCATTAAAGTGTACCCCTCCCCACCTCAAAAAACAAGTCAACTACCCTTGTAAACAGATGCTAGGTCCTCTAACAAATTCCAAAGTCTATTAATATTATTTATGTAACGGCTAGCATATATAGCAGAAAAACTATTTATAGGAGGAGGGGAGTACCTTAACCATGACATGCACCCCCTGTGATGTGATGATAACTCCCTCTAGCTTAACCAACTCATCTTTCCACATAATCACAATCCCTCCAAACTGGCCACATCAGGGTACTAGAATTGAGCATCGAATTTGAGCTCAACAGTGAGGTGTTTGTGGTCTGCCATTCTTGTCTCCAGCAAGACAAGCATGGCAGGGTTATGTAGCTTTACCATAGAGGCATAGTGCCTACAAAACTCAGCACTATCGTCCCCTTTAGCATTCCATAAATGAAATTCATTAACATGGGGGTTTGGAATGGAGCTTTCCTCTTAGTTCCCTTCCCCTTACTCATTGGGTTTGGCCAACATTCCCACTAGAGGGGCTATTATTACTGCATAGTGTTTTGAGCTTAGAAATGAGGGAGCTCATAGATCAAGTTTGCAGCTTATAAGTACTTTGGGGCACGGAGCAATAAGCATTTCACTTGACTGCTCTTTGAATTCTATCTCCAGGGGTTCCTGTATGAGCAAAGCCTTTGTCTTTGGAATCCCTATCTTTTCTAGCATGTTCTCCAGGTCCACATTGGACTCTAGGTGTTCAAAGGGCGACAGTGGTTGGGCTGTTGGTTGGGGAACTTGGACTAGTAGTGGACAAAGTTGGAAGGATGGAGATGGGACTGCAGCTTCTAGATTTATGAGAGGGAAAAGGGCATGATCTAGCAAAGCTGGCCCATGAGGGTGTTGATTTCCTCCATTAACAAAGGTTGTTGGTTCCCTCTTTACTAGGCTTGGAGTAGTGTGGACATCCATAGTTGGTGTCCAAAGTTTGCCAGACCTTGGTGGAGAAGCTGGTCACCAGGCGAGCTAGGTATCGAGTGTTTTCGATTGTTATTTCCATCAGAATAGACCCTACCATCATTTGGAGGTTTTGGGAGTGTCCTTGAGGGCCATCTCCAACCACGATTCCAGCATGAGCACTGGTGGCAGTGGGATGGAGGAGATAGTTAGTGGGGTTGTGGTTTAGGCTTGGGAAAAGGTAGGATTGTTCTCCATTAGAAGGGTCAACTTTGAGGAGACTGTTGGTTTGGTTTTGAGTAATGACACAGGAGGGAGATGCTCGGTTATCATCCTTCTCTACTTATTTGGGTTTCATGTGATACGATTTTCCTTCTGCAATCAATCTTGAGGGATTGACAAGGAGTGTCACCTCAATGATAGTATTGGGCACTGGATTAATAACAAACTCTTGATTACCTCTACTGGAAGCGGCATGATCGGAGAAGAGTTTAGGGTGAATTATGTGTGGTGTTGGTGTAGGCACGATATTGTGGCCCTTCGGGGGAGTGTGAGCCATTTTAGGGGTTGGGTTGCTTTAATTAGTAATCCTTTTCCAAAAAAGAGATATTCTCTATGTGTAAGAGTAACCGATTTGGAGAGACCAAAGTCAAAGGGGGGATCTTTAATTCCATTTTTATAGATTGGATAGGAATTTTCTGGGGCAAAAATATTCCCTGAAATTGCATCTTTTGGAATTGTGCCTGACTTAGGCAAATGCCGTTTCAACCTAGTAATTTTGGCATGTGGAAGGGGGGCATTTGATTTGACTTGGCCCGCGTGTAATGTTGGGCCTTTGTTAGTGTTGGCCCCAAGTTGGCCACAAATCTTGATGGTTCCCCAGAGAGCCTAACTGGTTACCTGGGTCAAATTGCTTTTGAACCTTAGGGTTTCTCCCCGTTAGTGCTGGTGGCTACCAGGTAATGTAACGTATATATGTTCTCACTATACTAGTTTACTTAGGTTGGGGTCTGCTTCTTCTTGCTCCGGTCAGTCGTTGTGCACGGTTTCCCTTACGTAGTCATTTTTTATTCAGTGCGAATGGAACTATTTGCCATAGGGAGTCTTCATCTAGGACTGTGTCGTCGCTTGGGGTGGTAGTTGTTGTGTCAATCAGGCTATTGATTTCCTTAGTCTTGGAGATTAACAAACAGTTTCATCCTCATCCCTCCCTTATAGAGTATCCCTTCCCCCTTATATAGGATGGGTTAATTATGGGTACCGGTGGTAACGGAGGTGGTGACGGGAACGTCAAGTGGAACTTGGACACAGATCCTAGCATACCACCCCCTTAGAGTAGAGGAGGTACATGTGTTTATTTTTAGGAGATTGCCAATTTTGTTTCCCAATAGTTTTAGGATTGCTCTATCATAAGATTCTGTTGGTAGTTGTCGGTGTCTGATCCAAATTATTGTAATAGCTAATTTGGATTCTGCCGAACAAAGTTAGGTTCCCACCATCGTATAGATAGGAAGTGGGCCATCACAAACCAATGTCCCTATGTTAGAACCTTGTTCATGCTTTTCTTCTAGGTTGAATTTGACAATGAAAAAATCCACCCCAAATCGATTAGTGTTAGGGGTTCAATGGGTTCCCATAGTTGCACAAGTTCTGCTCGCAACAACTGGTGGGGGATTTTCCCCCCAAATAGTTTCACTATTAAAGAGTATTTCCAGGGGAGGTACAACATGTTCTTGTCTTTCTTTGTTAAAAGGATGGGGATATTCCCTGCGTTTAATTCGAATGAGGGAGGGGAGTGGTTTAGCTCATATGATGTGGAGGAAATTAAGTTCATTTCCAGTAGGATCTATGTGAAAGAGTTTTTCTGAGGAGTGTCCTCTTCCATTTCAATTTGAGTGACTTCCGTAGGGGAGTCTGGTGGTTCAGATGGGATTTTTGGATCCTCCGGCAGGAGTGGGGATGTGGCTATTTGGGATGTTGTTTGGTTAGATAGTATAGAGAGGTATGGTATTTATCTTTGTAAAATTTCTATGTCTTTTTCACAATTTCACTACTAGAAATTCGACAAAAACCGACCAAGAAAAACCGACCAACTTTAGTTGATAAGAAAACCGGCAAAGTACTGACCAAAGTTGGTCGATTTTTCAAAATATTTTAATTTTTAATTTTTTTTACGAAACCGACCAACTTTTATTGGTTTTCTTTGGCGCAAAAATGCGGGAAACTATTTTTGAGTCCCGCGAAATTTATTTTTCAAAAAATCGATCAACTTTGATTGATTTTTCAAATTAAAATAAATAAAAATTAATATTAAAAAACCCGACCAACTTTTGTCAGTTATTTTCATGCGAAAATATAATTAAAGAGTATAAATAACTAAAAAAACAATCTTAAAACAAAATGCACTAATGGTCTAGTGGTAGAAAACTATCCTGCCATAGTACACACCCCGATTCGATTCTCAGACGGTGAATCATTTGATTATATAATTAAAATACAGACCAACTTTAGTCGGTTTTTTTTTTAATTTTTTTATTTTTTTGAATTTAATTTACCGACCAACTTTGGTCCAATATTAAAACAATCATCAAAATATCCCCCAAACGTATTTGGTCGCATTTTGGTCGGTATTTGGTCGCATTTCGAGCCACTTTATCATTTCCATGGCTGTTATCAAAAGTCACCTTCTAAGCCAACTGTTATTTTTCATGATATTCTTCTACATTTACCTCCACATTTAGTGCTCTCTACTTTTCCCCACTACCCACATCTGCACTTACCTTCAACCTTTGCATCATCCCACTACCCGTTTATACAATTTTCTTTCCATGATGGTGTTATATCATCATATCTTGATTATTTCACTACATATTTATTATACTATACCAAGCAAATATCAAATAATTTTACCTATAAAACTTAGGTAGAGAAAAAAAAAAAGTCGCATAGTGTTTGAACTCTAAATTTGCTTACTTAGTTTTCATTCACTTCAACACTAAGCCCCAACCTCATTTCGTGATTCATCTCTTGTCAATTTAATCCCTTTGTTCATGGGTTGTGAATTGTGATTAGTTAGTTAATTACCATCCCCCATACAAATCTTTATCCTACATATTTATGTAGCTTACTAGTTTCTCGGTACATGCGTTGCACGTGTATGCGGAATCATGTATTTCACAAAACAATATTAATATTATTAAAAAATAGTTGAGTAATATACATTAAAAATAAAATATAAGTTTCTATTATTGATAAATGTGGATCATCTGACTTGCTTGTTGAGGTAAGGTAATTGGATATCAGTTGATCTATGAAGATGAGCAATCAAAATTTAATTAGATACATGAATTTTTTATACTTAATTCAATTTTATGAGGTGGAGCCGAGCCTTGGAGTAATTGGTAAAGTTGCTGTCATGTGACTAGGAGGTCAAGAGTTCGAGCCGTGGAAATAGACTCTTGCAGAATGCTGGGTAAGACTGCATATAATAGACCCTTGTGGTCTGGCCCTTCCCCAGACCCCGTGCATAGCGGGAGCTTAGTGCACACGCGTAATCTCACCTAATATTTCTCTATATACGATATTCATGGTGTATATTCATTTCCACCTTTTTAATGTTATTTCCAAATAATTATTATGGTTTATTGTTGTCTTCTTCAACATTTTTATAATCCAAATATAGTAGCAATGATCATCTCCCAATCCATTCAATTCTTCATGAAAACTCAATCTAGAAAAGGATCCATGCACCCAAAAAATACAAATAATTTGAGCATGGAGTTGAAGATGTGAGAGTTGAACTGAACATATTATAGTAACTCAAAGGATCAGTGTACAAACCAATATAATATATGCTGGTTCACATGATAGATCTACAAATTTAGATTAGTTAAAATTCAATTTGGAATAAGACTTGTAAGAATAATGAAAGCATTAATACTTTGAATAGCTACTTTCGACAATTGATGTTTCATTGCCTTCTCAACAAGTGTCTATTACTACTTAATTTGACATAAACCATTATTTGATTTTTGAGAGAAAGTCAAAATTAGAGGCGCTGGAATTTCAAGGAAGATATAACAACATATGTGTCACGACCCCAAACCAGGTCGTGATGGCGCCCAACACACTGATACGCAAGCCCGACCATTCAACAACATTATCTCAAATTCTTAATCAGATTATAGATAAATAACACAGGGAATTACTAAGTGATTACTTTCAAGTTTATAAATAATAACAAAATCTGTATAAGTTCAATTAGAATACCACAACATAACCCAGTAGAATCCGGCGTGACATGAGCCTCTAATATAGAATATCCACCTATTACAAGTCTGTCTAGGAAAAATGAGTAATAAAAGGTTAGAGATAGATGGGAGAGATCAAGGTTGTGAACGCCATGCAGCTACCTCGATACTCCCGGATACAGCTGCTCAGCTAAACAAATCCTCACTCAGCCTGTAGTGTACCTGGATCTGCACACAAGTGCAAGGAGTAATGTGAGTACTCCGAGCCAGTGAGTAATAAACATAAATAAAGGCTGAGAATAAGAAATCATGAAAAATACAAGGTAAACTATAACTGGCAGTTTAGAACATCAAATAGTGAAGCAACAAGTCAATGAAATCAGAGTACAGATACGAACATGTTACCTGACCAAGACACGTCCTACAGTGCCATTGCTACCACTGTCTAAAGTCTGTCCGCTCTGGTCAGTCATTGTTACCTGGCCAAGTGGATACTCGTGCTCACTGTAGGTGTGCAGACTTCGGAGGGGCTCCTACAGCCCAAGCACAATATCAATCCATCTCGTGGCATCAAATCTAGGCCATCGGCCTCATATCAATATCAGTATAATCAACCAGGCTCTCGGCCTCAATATCAATGTAATACTGCTGCGGCGCACAGCCCGATTCATGCTCAGACTAGAAACCATCATAAGCCCCTTGGGAATTTATAAAACAGTGGCTCTCAACCCAAAAATATCATTTAGAAATATCATCTAAGTTTTCAAATCTTAGGAAGATGGCTGAGTTTGTAAAACAGTATTTAAAACCTTGGACTGAGATCAAATAATATGCAAAGTATGCGAAAGCAGTGATATCAATCCCTCAAGGATTCAAATAATTGGCAAGAAGCCCAAATGTAACAATTAAATCCAAGTAAGGATGATTCTCAATTTAGTTCAAGTAGAAAATACGGTAAAAATATCTCTCGGGACGGACCAAGTCACAATCCCCAACGGTGCTCTATCCCACGCCCGTTATCCGGCGTGCAAATCACCTCAATATAGCATTATGATGCGAAATTTCGGGGTTTCAAACCCTCATGACATCATTTACATCAATTACTCACCTCAAGACGGTCAAAGTCTAGCTCGCCATACCCTTGCTTCTCAAATTAGCCTCCTCGTGCGACGAATATGCTCAAAATCATAACGAATATGTCACATTATGCTAAAGAGACAATACCCAATCGAAAGCAATCGAAAAATATCAAAATTCACGAATTTGACAAAACCCGAGCCACGGCCCACGTCTCGAAACTGAGAAATTTTTACGTCATCGGGTTCCTTTTCTCTCCACGAGTCTATAAATACAAAAATCTCTCAAATCGGACCACAAATGGCCCCTCAAATCCCAAATTTAGAATTTTAATTTCAAGCCCTAATTTCTTACAATTTGGCTATATTTTCATGAATTTCAAGGATGATTTCACAATATAATCATGTATTTAGTTCATAGGACTTACCTCCAATCACTTCCCGTCAAAACCTCTTCAATTCCCGTCCAAAAGCTCTCAAGGTTGCTCAAAAATGATGGAAAAATGGGTTTGGTTCGCGGATGAATGTTTTTAACATTCTGTGCGAGTACTGTAGCTAACACTATGCGATCGCATTAGAGCTCCTGCGATCGCATAGAACAAAATTCCCGGGCGCTGTAGCTAAACCTATGCGATCGCATAGAATAAAATTACAGGGCACTGTAGCTAACCCTATGCGATCGCAACACCTTCTATGCGATCGCAACACCTTCTACGCGATCGCATAGAGCAAAATTGCTCTGCACTGACTGCTGCATTTCTGCAGCATTTTCCAACTTCAAAAATTTCCGTTAGCCATCCGAAATTACCCCGAGGCCCCCGTGACCTCAACCAAATGCACCAACATATCTTAAAACATCATCCAAACTTGCTCCAATCATTAAAACACCTCAACTAACACTAAAATTATCGAATTACATTGAATTCAAGCCTAAGTTCTTTTAAAACTTCTAAAACACGTATTTGATCGAAAACCCAACCAAACCACGTCCGCATGACCTGAAATTTTGCACACACATCCCAAATCACTTAACGGAGCTAAGCTACAGCAACTCTCGGAATTCCATTTCGACTCCCGGATCAAAATCTCACCTATCAACCGGAAATCGCCAAAATACTAACTTCGCCAAGTCAAGCCTAATTCTACACTGGACCTCCAAAATTACTTCCGATCACACTCCTAAGTCACAAATCATCCCCCGAAGCTAACCGAATCATCGAAATTCAAATCCGAGCCCTCTAACACATAAGTCAGCGTCCGGTTGACTTTTCCAAAACAAACCTTCCTTAAAGAGACTAAGTGTCTCATTTCTTATCAAAACCACTCCAATTCAACTCGTCCACACAAGACATTGATAATTAAGCATAACAAAATAGGTAGTGGGGAAAATGGGGTGTTAACTCATGAGATGATGGGTCGGGTCGTCACATCCTCCCCAACTTAAACAAACGCTCGTCCTCGAGCGTACCCAGAGTTGTCCTAGAAGCCAATCAAAAGCTGAATGACCTTATCAAGCATAAACCGGGGATGATCCCACTTCACCCTATCTCACATAGGTCCGATAACGTGTTTTAACTAAAATCACACAATCTAGTCTAGCCCATAAATCATAGAGCCACATTTCACCTTTTTGGAATCACACACAAGATCAGAACCTCACACCTACATTCAAAGTAAGTCTGAACCAGCTGTAATAGACCATGCGTGCAACCTTAGGTGCAATTATATGATATACCAATAACTCAAACACATGCAGCGATAACTTCCATTCACAGCAGCTGCCCATAATAACCAAATACCGATAGAAATCTCTTATTAGCCAAGGTCTCACTCCAACACTCTCATATACTACCAACGATAATTGAAACACGCAATAAACCATAACCATTGCTCAGATCAACCATTCATGAGGCCATTTCTCCTCTAGAAATTATCATAACAAATTTTTGAACCAAACCTCGATATTTACCCATCAAACATGCTGAAATCAAATCCGTTCGTATTCATTAATGACCCCAACGATCACTTCCAACCCAACACACCACTCTGGCGACATGACACATCAATACATGCCTAAGCCACAACTTGCATAATACATGCACCAATAAGAAACAGTCCGAACATACTCAAATCATGAAAATGACTCAACTGAGAGACTTGTACCTCAAACTCACCAGTACTGCCAAAACACAAGGCTGAGACCTTGTCTCACATCATAGAAATAGGACACACAAATTTGACCCGCAAAGTCATGTTTCCACACAGCTTTGTTGCAACGCACGATCCTACCCAAATACTAATCCACATGAAACACCTCGAGTCACTATGCTTGAAATCGACAACCATGCTCAATTGATGTCTGGAGCCAAAGCAAATCATTACACCCACGGTGAAACAAATAACACACACCACACAAACCTGATAGAACATAACCGGTACGTTATTTACCGAGAAACACCCAATTACTCATCCCGCTTGACTTCCACTACTACAAATCCTATCGGAGCCAGACGATCCGGCTCCCGACACCAAATTAATACCGAAATCAACAATCTTGCCCGGTGACATGTCTAGCCACACGAAACGCATTTGAAAAGTCCCTCAACACCGAAACTGAATTAATGATAGCAACCTTTGCACTGACATCCATCACGAATTCCCAATTAAGAAAGCAATCCTTCCCAACCGTCTGTTGGTTCTTTGAAATATAAACCACTCTGCTAGAACATAATCCAACACACTTTATCACTCAACCCGTGGCATTTTCGGTATTGCCCGTAACGCAATAGTTCAGAATCACTCAACACTAAGACAACCAGTTTGAATTCCGACATCACATCCAAAATCTAACATACCAGCAAACAAAGATCCAATCGAGCCTCCAAATCCCGATTGCTACTAAACGGTGCCGTATACACACAATCCACCACCACAACCTAGCCTGTACATGAGAACTCCTAGCCTCCAACTCCATATGGCACATAAATCATCATACCTAATTCCAGTTTCCACCGTGCGAATACATGCACACCTTTAATACCCAATCATCCCACGATAAATACTCTAAATTTTCCATATGCCATACAAGCAACTAGAATATCAGCAGTCGATCCAGCCTTAAAGTGCCGCAATACTATTGAAGTGCCATCAACTTAATCATATTGCCCTTTTTCTGAAACATATATTCTCTACAAATCACTATGATTAGAAATACAATTTCCTTAATCATCTGAAGATCATTCACCCTAATCATATGAAGCTTATTTCTCTAATCACCTAAAGTTGCCCATATCGCCTAAGAATGTTATGAATTTTCATTCAGAACTGAACCATGACCTTACACACGCAAATCTCAATCCTTCACAACCTATCGCATATACCATATCATCCTAAGGTAACATGAGGACTTCACCTCCCTTCTGAACCATGAACGTTTACGTACACAACAAGCCAAAAACTTCCATTGATCCTATCTAGAAGAAAAATTATTACACATCCCATTCTCTGCATGACATATATAGGTCTTGTTCAAGTTCTTACAATACCGACACGACGGATGAGATCTGTATAAATTCATAACACCGCCGAATCAACAATTCATTGAGTCTATACTTCTGACAAGAACTATCACCTCATTCTGAACCAAACAATGGTCTTAGCCCCTTAATTTACTTTATATACTCAGATTGTATTGATCTCGAATTCAATGATCTCGTCTCATCCATTACGAACTGCTCAGGCAATAATCCACCCCAGACATAATCAAAATCCACATATGATGCCCCAATATGCCAATAGGCTACCAATTCGAATGCGATACAAAAAAGAAAACGAACTCTGGAAGGAATTACCAATCTCACGCACTAATACGGACTTTCTTAGAAAATAGGAAGCAAGGAATACAAAATAGCATATAGAAAACTATACTCAACATCACACTGTTGCGGCGTGCAACCCGATCCAGATAACTTACCCATGGCGGCGTGCCACCCGATACACACATAGATCTCACATAAGGAGATGCACATCGAGCTAAATTTGCTCATTACAACAAAATATCGAGTATCAGTCGTAAGCATGCTAAGTGCTTAATAATATCTCTGAGGGACATATAGCGTTATAAGCTACAAAACTCAAGCACAACTGAGGTGCGATGTACAGTCTAAATTTCAAGAGCTAAGATGCTCATATAACGTCATTCCTACGCGGATTCTCAACACATAGCAATTTCTCAAGCCATCTCACAACTCACATGGCGCAATACATCACTATGCAAAAAATCTGACAATGAAACATCAACCTAACTACTCCTTCATGAGGACCTGTTACTAAAATGCACACATCTAGCCTGATATAGAGCCATTATTCACATTAAATCTATCCATCGACTTCAAGCTGATTCTGATCACACTGAACTAGTCTGATAACCTTTCAAAGGTCCATAATAACTCCCATTTTTCTCATAACACACAAGAACAACCATCACAATCGGAGTAATCCTCCCCAGTTCACAACCCAATATGCCAAGTGCCCTCCAGGCATGAATATTCAATTTAGCGACACCATCACAAACTTCATACTTGGTTTACATCTTTAATGAATCAAGTGATCACATGCCACACTTATATAATCTTCCCGTGGGACACACTCCCACAACATACCACAACAATATCTGGAGTGTACCTCCAAACCACTGGTCGCACTAACGCTGAAGAGCGATCAAGAATCATTAGCCAGGACGCAAAACCCTTTTTAAAAAACACTAATCTTAGGTGACGCTGAAGACAATACCAACTTACCGTAAACATCGAAACTTCTCTCCTGCTCATCCAAGCTCATGACATCTTATCAAAAAAATTCCTTCACTCGTGTCATTCTCGGCCCAATTTCCGCAACCAGAACTGATTCACCAGTATACATCAAATAGGAACTAACATAGTACATAACCGCACACTCCGCTAACCAATAGCAAGCTCCCCAACTTGGCTCGAAGCCATAGATCATAACACACTATACTCATAACGCATATACTCCATTGTTGCCTCAATACCATAGTGAGGTTAAACTCAAATCCTCTGTAAGCTTGTGTAAAAACATTTCATCTAGTACTTCAACTCTTTGGCAATCTCACAATAGTTAAACTCACTCTCTTAAGCGAACCAAAATTTTAAACTTCAACACTTACAATTCATTTGCACATGTAACTCAGAAAACAATCAAACTATTATTGTTTCCATTCTCAGTGATAGGAGCTGCCCAGACTTGGCTGAATTCACTTCCCATAAATTCTATAGCAACGTGGGATGATCTAGTCAAGCAATTCCACAACAAGTTCCATCCACCCAACAAGACTGCTCAACAAATTGATGAGATTTTGAGCTTTAAACAGAGACCGATGGAGACTTTGCATGAAACATGGGAGCATTTTAAAGGGATGTTGGTCATATGTCCACACCATGGTATTCCATATCGAATGTTGGGGTAGTGGTTCTACACGAGATTGTCAGATAGTGTAAAGAACATTGTTTATACTTCAGCTGGTGGGGCATTCTTGAGAAAAACATGGAGAGAGGGCCAGAGTCTGCTTGACAAGATGGCACAGAATTCGGGCTGGGTAACCAGAGGTGCACCCATCACTACAGTGGTACACTCAGTGCCTTTAGATCTATCCAATTCTATGGCAGAAAACATGGCCACTTTATTGACACAGATGAGCATACTCGCCAAAAGGGTGGAAGAGTCAGGGCAGAAACAGCAGGTACATATTGTTGATACTACCAATGGGGGCTTGTGTGCATCTTGCATTAGTCAGCCAGTTGGTAATCAGTGGAATGCAAAACACGATCATCATCACTATCCTGAAGACATGAACTATGTGTCTAATTATGGCGGCCAGAGACAGGGTGGTCAGAATTGGGGTCAACAAAATCAGAAATACAAGCCACCACAGCCACAGTTCAACAACGGGAACATGGGAGGTATAAGACCCCCCAAGAATATGGCACCTTACCCATGACCACAGGGATACAACAATCAGAATTAGAAACAAGGGTATCGCCCACCTCAGCAGCAACATGGTGGAAGGCAAAAAGATGGGTTTGCTAGACTTGAAGCAATGATGCAGCAGGTTATTGGCTCTAATGCTAAAATTAATGAAAGAGTCGATACCCATGATGCAGCGATCAAAAATATCAAAGTACAGGTGGGCCAGATTTTGATGTCCCTGAACAATCGTCCTCAAAGGACACTACCTGCAAACACTCAGATAAATCCAAAAGATTAGGGACCAAAGCAGCTGATGGCAGTGATCTACGTAATGGCAGAGATCTGGATAAAGAGCAAGAAAGGGCTCAAGAATCTAGACAGGCTGAGACACTCATACCAGTGCCCATCGAGCTAGATAAATCAACGGAACTGACAGAGGTAACAGTCCAGCCTGCTCAAGAAGAAAATTGCATTCAGAATGAGATCGAGAAAGAAGCTAAAAAATTCTAGGAGTCAGTAGTTGAGGTAGCAGCTGATAAAGATCGGTCCCAAGTGATTGGGAAGAAGATACCCCCTGCACCCTTCCCCCAAAGGTTGGCTAAGTACAAAAAAGAGGAGCAATACAAGAAGTTTTTTGACATGCTGAAGCAAATCCAGGTAAATATACCATTGATTGACGCTTTGAAGGAGATGCCTGGGTATGCAAAGATGATGAAGGACTTAATGTCCCAACAGTTTGATTTTCAAGACTTGGCCAAAATTACGCTTACTCAGACCTATAGTACAGTGGTGACTAGACCAATAGCTGAAAAGCTGTCTGATCCAGGGAGCTTGACAATTCCATGCACTATTGGAAATTTTGCTTTTGCTAAGGCACTGTGTGATCTAGGGGCCAGCATCAATCTTATGCCCCTAGCTATCTATAAGAGGTTGGGCATTGGAAGAGCTAGACCCGCCTCTATGTTGTTGCAGCTGGCTGATAGGATGGTGAAACGACCCTATGGAATCCTAGATGATGTGCTGATTCAGATGGGGAAATTTGTCTTCCCTGCAGATTTTGTGATCCTAGATTGTAAGGTGGATGAAGAGATTCCCATCATTTCGGGAAGACATTCCTAGCCATGGGAAGAGCTCTAATTGATTGTGAGACTGGGGAACTCAAGATGAGGCTGAACGATGAAGAAATAACATTCAATATGCAGAAATCTATGAGGCGACCAAGTGAGTTCGCCAATTACTCTCTTATTGATGTCGTGGATGTAATTGTAGAGACTGGCGATGAAAGGCTAACTATTAAGGACTCTCTTGCTGCATGTCTAATGAATTTGGATGAGGTAAACGGAGAGGATCTGGCGGAATGGGTGTTGGCATTAGAGGGTAGAGGGTTCTGGGATAGGACCCTAGAGTTTGAGCCATTGCACTTGGAAAATTGAGAAACTCCTCGATCCAAGCCATCCATCGAAGAACCAACAAAGCTGGAAATGAAACCATTGCCCACCCACCTCAGGTATGAATTTCTTGGATCTAACTACACATTACCTATTATTATCTCATCTAGTTTGTTAGACGTGTTGGCTCAACAACTATTGCAGGTACTTAAGGAATGCAAGACTGCCATTGGGTGGACCATGGCAGACATAAAGGGGATCATCCCCGCCTACTATATACACAAAATTCTACTGGAAGAGGGACACAAACCTTCCAGGGAACACCAAAGAAGACTGAACCCCAATATGAAGGAAGTGGTGAAGAAAGAAGTAATCAAGTGGTTAGATGCGGGAATTATTTTCCCAATCTCTGACAGCAGCTGGGTTAGCCCAGTTCAATGTGTTCCTAAAAAGGGTGGCATGACGGTAGTCAAGAATGATAAGAATGAATTGATCTCTACAAGAACCGTCACGGGCTGGAGAATTTGCATGGACTATCGAAAGTTAAATCTAACCACCCGGAAAGATCACTTCCCACTTCCCTTCATTGATCATATGTTAGACAGATTAGCAGGGAGGTCACATTTTTGTTTTCTGGATGGGTACTCCGTGTACAATAAAATTTCCATTGCACCGGAGGACAGAGAGAAGACCTCTTTCACTTGCCCGTATGGTTTTTATGCCTTTCAGAGGATTCCCTTTGGCCTATGCAACGCACCCGCCACATTCCAACGGTGCATGATGGCCATATTCACTGAAATGGTAGAGGATATAATGGAGGTGTTCATGGATGACTTCTCAGTGGTGGGGAACTCATTTGATAATTGCATGATAAATCTGACTCGTGTGCTGAAACGGTGTATCGAGACTAATCTGGTTCTGAATTGGAAAAAGTGCCATTTTATGGTACAAGAAGGCATAGTCTTGGGACACCGGGTGTCAAGCAAAGGAATTAAGGTGGATCGTGCTAAGGTAGATGTGATAGCAAAGCTACCCCTTCCAACTTCAGTAAAAACAATCAGAAGCTTCCTCGGCATGCCGGTTTCTATCGGCGATTCATAAAAGACTTCTCAAAGATTGCTAACCCTCTCTGTAAGTTGTTAGAAAAAGATCACCCTTTCTTGTTTTTTGATGATTGTAGGGTATCATTCTAGGAGCTGAAGAAAAAGGGGATACAGTGGTATCACATTTCAAAGAACCCCAATACGAGAATGAAGATTAGGAACTCCACTATTTGCATCATGTCGCGACGTTAAATCAGGCGCTGCGTGGGAGGCAACCCACAAATTTGTTGTAAGTGTAATGCATAACTGTATAAAAAAATAAAATAAAAAAAAAGTACCAGAAAAATGCAGTCCCGGCGTAACCGCGGCCGGACCGCGGTCAAACAAGCCCTCTAAAGTTTTCCCACCGTGGTCCAAGCCTGACCGCGGTCAAACCATCTCTCTGAACCTGGTCTACCACGGTCCCAGTGTGACCGCGGTAGGACCGCGGTATCCCAGCGACGGGCCCAGTCAGGTAAGTTTTCTGAATTTTCAATTTTATTTCTTTCTTTTATTTTTACCCCCCCCCCCCCACCCCCATTTACCCTACTGCTCTTTATTTTTGTTATGACATGGGGACATGACATGATTTTAAGTGTGGGGTGGGAGACTTGTTGTTGTGTTTTTTGTAGTATACATATATATTGAGCATGTTGTAATTCTATAGATGTATTGTTATATCATCTTATACATAATTGACTTGGCCCAAAGACGGACACTTGTCAAAGGGTTTCTTGAGGGTCAAAGTCGGTTGTTAAAAATATAAAAAAAAAACAAAAAAAAGGGTAAAGGACTCTTCGTGAGGACGGACCACTTGGACAGTACTCTTGAGGGAAGCAGTCCACGTAGATTTTTTTTTTAATTTTCTTTTCTCTTTTTAGTTAGTGTAGTAACCCCCCCCCCCCCCCCCCC
>MU707523.1:53342-70516 GCA_026770625.1 Nicotiana glauca
TTTTTTTAGGACTCTGAAGACTCTCTTGGATTAGGATGGGTAAGGGCAGGACTGCACCCTTTTGATGTATACACCTGCTAACAATTAAACAAACTTGAGAGTGCAACGTCTAGGCTCATGTGTAGACTCATAATTTGTGCCTTAATTGTCCACACCTTGTCTTGCTTGAATGCTCATGTGAGTGTGTTGACGAACTAATTCGGAATGAGTTACTTGCCAAGCGTGTGCGAGAATTACCTGTATTCTATGTTTGCATGTGATACCTAGAACTTGCTTTGTTTGGTTTTAGAGATGATTAAGGTATTTCTTTGTGTAGCCAGTCTTATTATAAATCCACCTGTACGGATTATCATAGTTAACCCCTTTGAGCTTAAGCCTGATTCTATCGTGAAAGGGAAAAACACTTATTCAAGAAAGAATCGTGATATTTTATCCGAAGAAAAAATATTAGTAGTATTTATAAAAAAAAATTCCTAACAAGTACATAAAAATAAATCACTTTTCAAGAATGAATGAAAGTTATATGAAATTTCTTACACAATAAAAGGTTAAAAAGGAATTTTTTTAAATTTCTAATGTAAATAAGAAAAAAAGAATCACTCCAAGTAGGAATCTTATATTCTTCCACAAAATTACGTATTTGTTGTAATTAGGAATAGTAATTTTTTCTAAAAGAAAATCATGAATGTGCTTTTCTAATCAAAGTAAGATCAATTTTGTAGGATTAGTGTATGTGTAGTTTAAATTGGAAAAGAATTTTATCATTTGATAATTTACAATTACATTCTTAAATTATACAAATATTTAAGGGCATAAAAATCGATTAATATTTCAGGAATATTTTAGTCGTTCAATATTTAGTATAAATCATTCGTGCTTTTATAATAACTAATCTCTATGAACGTGTGTTGCACGTTATTTGGAGTATTCACTTTACTCCTTGCAGCTCGCATGCAGTTGCAGGCATTGTTTCCCCCGGTAGCGGATTATTAGCGGATTGAAGGCATTATTATTAAAGCTGAGCAAGGTGACCGCCAGCGTTCGCAACACCGGACTTCATCTTTTGAACTCTAGATTTTATTTTTGTATATATATTATTAGCCATATAATGGTGTTCAGTCTCCTTTAGATGCTCATGACTTGTGACACCCTGGTTAGGGTTGTGTTGGGTTGGATTTCGACATATTTTTATATATATTTCCGCTATTTGGTATTATTAAACCATGTTGCACTATAATTGCGTTAAATACTTATTTTCAAAGGATGAATTGGGTTGACTGGCTGGCCTTGTCTCCACGTGAGGCGCCATCACGATCGGGTATGTAAATTTGGGTCGTGACAAGTTGGTATCAGAGCCTAGGTTACTAGGTCTCACGAGTCATGAGCAGGTTTAGTAGAGTCTTGCGGATCGGTATGGAGACGTCTGTATTTATCCTCGAGAGGCTACAGAACCTTTAGGAAAACTTCACATTCTTGAATTCTTATCGTGCGTCTTTGATTCAGCTTGAAAATAAACTCTTGAAATTCCTTCCACGTGTTCGAACGAGTGCATGATCGTTCAGAATTTGATGTGCCTTAAGGGCTTGTAAATCCGCGAACGAGGGGCGAGACGTGATCTCTGTGAGTATATATTGGGCTAGTCTAGAAGACTTGAGGCCGGATCTTTGCCTATGGCTTGAGCACCGAGGTGTTGATTGCGTGAGCAAGTGTTTTGAACCTATATATTTGGTATTGTCCCTATTAGTGGGAATGGCGGCTGGGTAGCTACGTGATGAGTATGTTAGTACTGCGAGATGTATCTGTGTAACTTGGAATGGTCGAGGAAGACTTGATGGATGTAGGTGAACTACTAGGCATTTGAATTCCATCATGATTCAAGGTATAGCCCCGAGTTATGGGTGTGTGAAGAACTTTTTCATGTTTCCAGTTGAGAAAGAAATAAATTTCATGTTGCAATATGAGTTCAGACTCAGGAAGACTAAGTGACTATGTAATGTGTGGAAGGTATACAGAAATGTTAGATTGAGGCGAAGCATGTGGGTTGTCTCCCGCGGAATGTTCTTAAGTGGTGTGATCCTTATGTTTTCTGTTAGAAGATCTCATTTACAAGCGAAATATACGTGTTGAGATTTAAATTTTTGATTCGCTTAAGAGAGTGAGTTTAATTATTGCGAGATTTCCAAAGAGTTATAGTACTAGATGAAATGTGTTTACACAAGCTTACAGAGGATTTGAGTTTAATCTCACTATGGTACTAAGCCAGCAGTGGAGTATATGCGTTATGACTATTATGTGTTTTGATCTATGGCTTCGAGCCAAGTTGGGGAGGTTGCCCTTAGCTAGCTGATTGTACAATTATGCATTTTGTTGGTTCCGATTTGAGGCATATTGGCAAATCAGTTCTGGTTGCGGAAACTAGGCCGAGAATGGCACGAGCGAAGGAAAATTTTGACAAAGATGTCATGAGCTTGGATGAGCAGGAAAGAAGTTCGATTGCTAAGGTAAATTGGTATTGTCTTCAGCATCACCTGAGAATGGTGTTGCTCATAAAGGGCTTTGCGCCCTGGTTAATGATTCTTGATCGCTTTTCAGCTTTAATGCGACCGGTGGTTTGGAGGTACGCCGTGTGATTTGTGAAATGGCTTGAGAAATTGCTTATGTGTTGAGAATTCGCGTAGGAATGATGTTACCTGAGCAGATTTGGCTCGATATGTACCTCCTTATGCGAGATCTATGTGTGGATCGGGTGGCACGCCGCCATGGGTATGTTATCTTGATCGGGTTGCACGCCGCCATGGTGTTATCTGAATCGGGTTGCACGCCGCAACCGTGTGATATCGAGTATAGTTTTTTATATGCTATCTTTGCATGCCTTGCTTCCTGTTTTCCAAGGAAAGTCCGTATTAGTGCGTGGGATTTGGTAATTCCTTCCAGAGCTCATTTCTTTTGTATTGTGTTCGAATTGGTAGCCTATTGGCACATTGTTTGGTTCACATGTACGACCTTGACCATGTCTGGGGTGGCTCATTGCCTGAGCAGTTCGTACTGGGTGAGACGAGATCATTGAATTCGAGATCAGTGCAATCTGAGCATATGAAGTAAATTAAGGGGCTAAAACCATTGTTTGGTTCAGAACGAGGTGATAGTTCTTGCCAAGAGTATAGAACTAATGAATTGTTGTTTCGGTAGTAGTTATGAATGTATACAGATCTCATCAGTCATGTCAGTATTGTAAGAATTTGAATAAGACCTGTGTATGTCACGCAGAGCATGGGTTGTGTAATGATTCCTTCTAAGTGATTAGATAAATGATCTTCGGGTGATTAGGGAAAATGGTATTGCCAAGTGGAAGTGATTTGACGAGAGTATATATCTCAGAAAAAGGTAATGTGATTAACTGATTATATTTCAGTAGTATTGAGGCATGTTCTTGTTGGGTCCACTGGTGGTATTCGAGTTTGCTCGGTAGCACAGGTAAATATTGAGTATCTATCATGGAATGAATAAGTATAAAATGTGTGCGTGTATTTCACGATAGAAATTGGGATCAGGTACAGTGATTCGTGTGCTACATGGAGTTGGAGACTGGGAGTTCTCATGTTCAGGCTATGCATTGGTTGTGGATCGTGGGTGTCGATACTATTTGGCGACTATTGGGATTTGGAGGCCCAAGTGGATCTTTCTTGTTGGTATGTTAGATTTTGGATATGATGTTGAGCTGTAGACTGGTTGTCTCAGTGTGGGTTATTCTAGACTACGGTGCTATGGATTATGTCGGAAAATGTCACAAGCTGCGTGGCGAGGTACATCGGACTATGTTCTAGCAGAATGGTTTGTGTTCCAAAGACCAGCGGACGGCTGGGAAGGATTGCTTTTCATAATTGGGACTTCGTGGCGGATATTAGTACAGAGGTTCTACCATTGATTCAGTTCCGGTATTGAGGGACTTTTTCGGATGCGTTCCTTGTGGCCGGGCATGTCGCCGGGCGAGATTTTGGATTTCGGTATTGATTTGGTATCGGGCACCGTATCTTACGGCTTCGGCAGGAGTCATAGTAGTGGAAGGAGTAGCTTCAGGCTTCTTGGTATCGAGTTCGTTGGCAGGCCGAAGTGGCTACGTGTTTCGCTTGAGTTGGCTTGGTTGTCCCCGAATTGTATTGATGAAGGATAGGCTGATTCTATCGTTATTGAGCTTGTTAGTGATCTAATGAGACCTATGAGTTGCTTTCTGTGCTATAAGACGTTATGATTTGTTGGACATGGACACATGTGATGTGGTTCTATTGAGGATTTATAGAGAGATTCGAGCGGGAAGAGTAATTGAGTGTTGCTCAGTAAATGGAGTATTGTTATGACCTATCGGGTTGCGTGTCGTATGTTATTTGGGTCACCATGGGTGTAATGAATTGCCTTGGTTTTAGACATCAAATTGTGTGTGGCTGTTGATTTTGAGCGTAGTGACGTGAGATGTGTCAGGTGCAACAATGTTTGGGTAGGATCGTGCATTGTAGCGAGGCTACGTGAAGTTATGACCTTTCGAGGTAGGTTCAGGTGTTTTATCTCTATGATGTGAGACGGGGTCTCAGCCTTGTGTTGTGATGATACTGATGGACTTGAGTTACAGCTCTTTCGTTTGAGTCATTTGTCATGATTTGAGTATGTTCAGACCGTTCCTCATTGGTACGTGTATTATGCAAGTTGTGGCTTAGGCCTGAGTTGAGGTGTCATATCACCACAGTGGTTTGTAGATTCGAGATGATCGTTGGATTCATTAATGAATACGAACAGATTTGATCTCAGCTGGTTAGAAGGATAATATCGGGGTTCAGCCCGGAAATCCGTTGTGGTATTAGTCAAAATGGGAGTGGCTTCATGTATGGGTGATCTGAGGGATGGTTACGGTTTATCGCGTGTTTTATTTATCGTTGGCAGTATGCGAAAGTGATGGAATAAAACTTTTGCTAATAAGAGGTTTTCTATCGATATTTGGTTATTGTGGGCAACTATTGTGAATAGAGGCCATTGTTTCGAGTGTTTAGATCATGTGGTATATCATATGGTTTCACCGGAGGTTGCAGGTATGGGTTATTACAGCTAGTTTGGGACTATTCAAAGTATAGGTGTGAGGTTTTGATCGCATTGATGGTTTCAGAAGTGAAAAGTTAGCTCTGTGAATTATGGGCTAGACTGGATTGGGTAATTTTAGCTATGTTGTGTTGTCGGGCCTATAAGAGATAGGGTGACATGGGATCACCCCGGGTATATGCTTGGTAAAGTCATTTAGCTATTGGATGGCTTCTAGGACAACTCTGGGTACGCTCGAGGACGAGCGTTTGTTTAAGTTAGGGAGGATGTGACGGCACAACCCGTCATCTCATGTGTTGTTGCTCCGATTTCCCCCATCTTATGTTTCTCTATGCTTTATTATCAGTATTTGAGGTGATCGAGTCGATTTGGATTGGTTTTAGTAGGAAATGAGACACGGTCTCTTTAAGGAAGTTTTGTTTTAGAAAAATCAAACGTATGTTGACTTATGTGTTAGAGGTCTCGAATTTGAATTCCGATGATTCGGTTAGCTTCGGGGGATGATTTTTGACTTAGGAGTGTGATCGGAAGTAATTTTGGAGGTCCGATGTAGAATTTGGCTTGAATTGGCAAAGTTAGTATTTTGGCGAATTTCTGTTGACAGGTGAGATTTTTATCCGGGGGTCGGAATGGAATTCTGAGAGTTGCTGTAGCTTCGTTGGGTGATTTTGGATATGTGTGCAAATTTTCAGGTCATTCGGACATCGTTTGGTTGGGTTTCTGATCGAATGCGCATTTCGGAAGTTTTGAAGAAACTTGGGCTTGAATCCGATGTAATTTGATGGTTTTAGTGTTGTTGGATGTATTGTTATGATTGGAACAAGTTTGAATAACATTATAGGATGTATTGGTATTTTTGGTTGAGGTCCCGGGGTTCTCGGGGTGATTTCGGATGGCTAACGGGAATTTTTGAAGTTGGAAAATGCTGCAGAAATGCAGCAGTCAGTGCACAGCAATTTTGTTCTATGCGATCACAGGGATCTAATGCGATCGCATAGGTTTAGCTACAGTACCCAGGAATTTGTTCTATGCAAACGCATAGAGTTAGCTACAGTACCCGGAATTTTATTTTATGCGATCGCAGGGCTCTAATGCGATCGCATAGGGTTAGCTACAGTACCCAGGAATTTGTTCTATACAATCGCATAGGGTTAGCTATAGTGCCCAAGAATTTTGTTCTATGCGATCGCAAGGCACTAATGCGATCGCATAGTGTTAGCTACAGTACCCGGACAGAATGTTAAAAATATTTCATCCGCGAACCCAACCCATTTTTCCACCATTTTTTTGTCATTCTTGAGAGCTTTTGGACGGGAATTGAAAGGGTTTTGACGGGAAGTGATTGGAGGTAAGTCCTATGAACTAAATACATGATTTTATTGTGAAATCATCCTTGAAATTCATGAAAATATAGCCAAATTATAAGAAATTAGGGCTTGAGATTGAAATTCTAAATTTGGGATTTGAAGGGCCATTTGTGGTCCGATTTGGGTGTTCCTGGTATGTACGGACTCGTGGCGAGATAAGGAATCTGTTGATGTTAATTTTATAATATTTCGAGATGTGGTCTAGGGGCTTGGGTTTTGCAAATTTCGTAAATTTTGATATTTTTCGATTGTTTTCGATTGGGTATTGTCCCATTTGCATATTGTTATGTATTCGCTCTGATTTTGGATAGATTTGACGCGCGTGGAGGCCGGTTTGAGGGAAAAAGGCGTCGAGAGCTAGAGATTTCACCTATTCAAAGTGAGTAATACTTATAAATGATATCCTGAGGGTTTGAAACCCCGGATTTGCACATCATAGTACTGTATTGAGGTAACTTGCACGCTGGATATGAGCGTGGGGTAGAGCACCGTTGGGGATTGTGACTTGGTCCGTTCCGGTTGTTGATTTTACCGTGTATTTGACTGAAACTACTTGTATCATCATACTATGGGCTGACTGCCATGTTTGGGCTTCGTGCCAACTATGTGAATCCTTCGGGGATTGATATTACTGTTTTAGCATATCTTGCATATCATTTGGTTTCAGTCCAAGGTTCTAAATACTGTTTTTGCAACTCAGTCATACTTCTAAGTTTTGAAAACTCAAATGATATTTTAAATGATATTTCGGGCCGAGAACAACTGTTTTACAAATGCCCAAGGGGCTTATGTTGATTTTTGGACTGAGCATGGATCGGGCTGCGCGCCGCAACAATGATTTTGAAACAGTGGTAACAATGACACTGTATGATGTGACTTGAAACAGTGGTAACAATGACACTGTATGATGTGACTTGAAACAGTGGTAACAATGGCACTGTGGGATATGAATTGGTCAGGTAACACTGACTGACCAGGATTTGATTGATACCACGAGATCGTTTGTTATTGCGCTTGAGCTGTAGGAGACCCTCCGGAGTCTGTACATACCCCCAGTGAGCGTCGTCGACGATAAATAAATGGAGCGGGCTACACGCCGCAGCAGGTACTAGAGTGTACCGTCATATGCATTGCATTGCACTCATGCATTTGATCTTATTTTGTAATGTTGTCATGACATTCAGCACTCATATCATTGGCATCCATGCTACTTCTTGCACTGTTTACCAGATACCCTGGTGTTATTTATTAATGGAGTGTTGTTCCCGAGAGGCTGATGTTGTACTTTGTGAGTTGGTAGTGAGCCCACGGGGCTGATATTGTACTGAAAGGTTGATATTGAGCCCGAGAGGAAGATTTCTGATTATTCCTTACTTGTTGAAATTATTTTCACAACTATTGAAAAGGAATATTTTCAAAAGAGGTTTTAACTGAGCCCAGATATTTTCTAAAGGATTTCACGGTTTTACTGTTCTTCTCAAAAGGGGTTGTACTGTTCTATATAGCATGATGGAGTGCCTTATGTGATTTCTTGCTTACTTTTATTACTCACTGAGTTGGAGTACTCACTTTACTCCCTGCAACTCGCATGCAATTTCAGGTATTGTTCCCCCCGGTAGCGGGTTATTAGCGGATTGAAGGCATTATTATTGAAGCTGAGCAAGGTGACCGCCAGTATTCGCGGCACCAGACTTCATCTTTTGAACTCTAGATTTTATTTTTGTATATATATTATTGGCCATATAATGGTGTTCAGTCTCCTTTAGATGCTCGTGACTTGTGACACCCCGGTTAGGGTTGTGTTGGGTTGGATTTCCGCATATTTTTATATATATTTCCGCTATTTGATATTATTAAACCATGTTGTACTATAATTGCGTTAAATAATTATTTTTAAAGGATGAATTGGGTTGACTGGTTGGCCTTGTCTCCACGAGAGGCGCCATCACGACCGGGTATGTAAATTTGGGTCGTGACAATAGTGTTGTATAAAGATATATTTTTTCAGTTTATAAGGATGTATATACATTGTTAGCGTGTAAGAGGTCTCTACAGAAGTTTGACACTTCCTTCTCTTCTTCTTTTTCATGTATGTGCTACATGAAACAGATTTGTACGTGTTGGAGGAATTCTACAATTTATTTATCAATTTTTTATTTTTCTTTTATCATGTTGGATTGCTTCAGCAATTGCACATAAAGGTATTTGAATTTCTTACCTTCAGATATTATGTATTATTCAGGATAGGATTTTTTAGTTGCGTTGTGGCTTATTCGTATTTTTTTTAATCAAATGCTTAATAATCAAAGGAAATCAAGAGAATGAAAACAACTGGTTGCTTAAAGAGGGAGTAATAACAGTAGTTGATTGTGTGAAATAAGCTGTTTTTTCGAAAATTAGCCTATTATTTTTGGGCTATAGATTTGCAATGTAATATTTAGGTTATTATGTTGCAAGTCAGGTGTGTGAGTTGTACTTATGTGAAATTATCCCTTTATTTTTAGTGTGAAAATTGATACTTTAAGGTGAATCAAATTGGGTTTATATGTAGACAAGCGTATTACTCTTTCCATAAAGATCTAAAATGTAAAATAGAACTTTGAAAGTGGGTCAAAAGTACATACCTAGAACTTAGAAATTTCATAAAACACTATCCTATAAAGTATAAACAAATTATCGTGAATAAATAATGGTTAGATAGCACGGATAGAATTACGTAGACTATTCGTATTTGTGATGAAAATTTTGGGCAATAGAAAAATCTAATTGGATAGTTTAAGTATTTTATGTTGTTCTATGTAAGCGTTATGTTTTATTTTTTTTTTTTTTTTTTTTTTTTTAATGTCCATTCATAGTCAAATTCGTACTTGGTCCAACCGTAATTAACTCTAATACTACTAAGGATATGAATTCTTTTTGGAATTAACTTGAGTTTATGTCTCGAACCAAAAAAGAATTGACTTTATATTACGAATCGTTGTTCTTCTAGAAAGTAATTACGATATTTTTTTAAATTACCAAAAACTAATAGAAATATAGTACAATAAGACTAAAAGGGTATAAAAGTCGATCAATATTTTAAAGATATTTTAGTCGTTCAACATTTAACATAAATTACTCATGCTTTTATAATAACCAGTATCTACGAACGTGTGTTATACGTTAATAATGGCACTTGATAGTTTAAATATTTATATAAACGAAGGAACAATAAAATTTAAGTAATGAGAGAATTTTAATGTATAATAATACAACAATCATCTAAATGCCAAAAAATATTATTGCATTTGCATAATACATGAATTTAAAATAAAAAGACATCATCAAACTTACACAAATGATCAATTTTGTCATGTAGGTTAGATAATTATGTATTATTTCCTCTAATCCAATTTAAGTGATTTTTGATTGCTTTCACACATATTAAGAAACCCACTTTTTTGTATTAATTAACCATATTAACCTTAAAGTGGACCGGAGAGAGTATAATTTTAAAAGTATTTAATGTGATTGTATCTTACCGAACACTTCTTTGTTGACGATATTTTTTTGTGTGTATGTTTCCTCCTAATGATTTGGTTGCTCTGCCTTAACCAGAACTCTTATTGTGGATCTTGATATCCCTTTTGTAAGTGCAACATACAGATTGTTATAATCAAGTTTCTATATACATTTATTTAGCAAATTTTTCAATGAAAGAATAATAAATTACATTTATCAAAAAAATTGTATAAAGTAAAAATATTTGTTCTAATGCAATTGATGTGAAAAATACAATTGTTATTATATATTATTGAATTCAAAACTATATAATTTGAGAGAGAGAGAGAGAGAGAGAGAATTTGAGAAAGATAGATAGATAATTAAATTAGACAATAAACCTGTATGGTGAAAATTATTTGGTACTAAGTATTTTTAATATTTTTCTTTGTAATAGTTATTGGTATCATCTTGTGTGAAATCAAAACAAATAAACGCTCTGCTCTCACCAGGAAGCTTGGCCATCAACATCTAGTTCAAAGCATGTTTATTTCTCCTAAGCTAAGATAATTTTTTCATGTATTTTTCATAATTTATATTTTTATTTAATGATGAAAATATTTTTATTATTAAGCAATCTTCAATAGCACTATTACCATTGGGCTTGACATACAATTGGTTTGGGAGAAAGACCAATTATCTTTAATTGCATGCTCTTTTTTGTTCTGATAAGAAACAAAATATCACTTGATATCAGATTTATTCACACTCTTATATTTTTTTGTAAGCCTAATCTTTTCGATGTGATGCCGTAAACATGAAGTTATCATGTTGCATTTATAATTTATGTATTTTTTAATTTGGAACTACTGATAGAATTTGACATAAATTACTTTCAAAAATTATCTTTTTGCCCAATAATACCTCGACGTCCATTATATCTTAAAGCTCATGCCACCGGTGTCGATGGTAGGTCGTTCTCCATATAAGTGATTTATCCCAGATTAATTTTTCGTTTCTATCGATATAACATATCTTCACTATACTTTGATATTTTTATGATGGTTGTGTCGATTATTTAAAGAGGTATGTCAAATTTTGAGTGAACCATATGACCTCTTGATAAATTCGTTATTGCTATATATATCACTTGTTATTATAGGTAACATTATCATGTCTCTCGGTGTTTCAAGTTATGTACAATATAAGAATATTCTTTCGATTCATCCTATCTATCTACATAGAACAATCAACAATATTAGAGTTGGCCTTTTGTAATATTGAAAGAGAAAAAGTAAAAAGAATTAGTCTAAGACAGTTGAGTTTTAGCTCTAATTTCTTTTTTCCAATTCTAACACAATATTGCCACATTGTGGAATTGCCACGTGGCCTAGGAGAAAGTTCGATATTTTTAGTTTTAGGACTTTAATGTTACTACGATAGTCAAATAATAATTTTGATTGGATTTAAAGTTCTAAAATTAAGCAAAATCTTAAATATTACTCCCTCCGTTTTATATTAATAGTCATGGTTACTAAAAATAGTTATTTCAAATTATTTGTCATTTTAGAAGTTCAAGACAAATTGATTTTTTTTTTTTCTTTTTTTACCCTTATTAATAATTGTTCTTGAAGATTGGGATTACACATTAATAGAATAAATATTCAATGAAACGAGATTAATCTTATGACATAAATAAGGGTAAAATAGTCCAATCCCTTTGCTAATTAATATTTCTTAAGAGGTGTGTAAAAGTAAAACATGACACATAATATGAGACGTAGGGAGTAATACATTTTTATTCAATACGAATAGTAGTTTTAAAATGATAGCCCTTAGCTTGGAAGTAGTTGTGATGCCTAAGTTTCCGAGAAAACTCCAAAGCCATAAACTTCTTTTTGAATAACAATTATTACTTGTAATTATTATATGTACTCTTTCACTTCTTATTATTGCAACAAATTTTGACATATGTTCTCATTTTCCTCTATTATTCGGTCTAGGACTTTCAGTTTTCAAGTACTATTACCAAGATTAAAGGAATAATTTAAATTTGTATAACTTGCATAAATATTATGAAAGCTATTACTTCTTTGGTTGAAAATATTTATTTAGCTGATTGTATAAATCGATATTAACTTAAAGTTGTTTGGTTGTATATAACTAATATATAATTTAAAGTTGTTTACTTCATTTTTATTTTTGGACCGAGGCATAGTTATTATTGTTATTGTATTAAAAATACTTTATCACTCTTTTTGATTGTGAACAATAAAAAAAATTATTTCAAATTAAGATTAAGGATTTTTTTCCCTTCCGAAGAAGTCGATTTCCTGTGCAGTCTTTAAATTCAAAAGAAACTTCCTATTAGAAGAAAATAGGTCTTATTTTTTCTTAATTTATAACAATAACTATCGATTCATCTAAATTTTTAATTATTAATGGTGATTATAATTTTATCTAGCTTATATTGTAGCAAAATATAATTAATTTTTCCAATACAGAATTATCTTTGAAGAAAAAATACAACTATTGAATGGTATTTTATCGTTTGTTGACTCAAGAATTTGTTAACTATAATTAGGGTAGTTTTAGTATAGTTTTGTTCAACGTAGAACGTAACTGACCAAAATCAAAAGGAATATTAATCAAATTAGGAAAGACATATGAATATAAGTTTAATTGATTTTAAAATCCTAAATATTAGGAAAATAGTAAAATGACTATTTTGTCTAATATAAAATTTATTTTTAAGGTTATTTTTGTAAACTGATATTGTATTCGTGCTTTTATAATTATATAGATAGATAGACAGATAGATATAGATATAGATATAGATAGATACTAGAAGATAGAGTGCTAAAGGCTACTAATATATTAATGGTATAAAGATATTTAACTATCCCTTTTTTCAAGTATAACTCGAACACAAAGTAAGTATGCCATTCGCATACAATTGCATATTTTTTTGTAATTGGAACAATAATTTTTTTTTAAAAACAATTATGGACGTGCCTTTCTAATCGAAGTAGGACCAATTTTGTAAGGTATGTGTGGTTTAAATCGAAAAAGAATTCCATTATTAGGTCATTTTTATTAGATCCTTAAATTGTAATGATCCAACCGGTCGTTTTGAATACTAGCGCTTCGTTCAGCAGTCGGAGGCCATGAACAGCTTCATTTCAGGTATTATGACTTGTACGCGTGGTCGGAATCGATTTTATGGAAGTCCAGAGTTGATTTGGGAAGAGAATTCTTATTTCGGAAGCTTAAAGTTGAAAGAATGAACTAGGATTGGAATTTTGAGTAAACGACCTCGGAATCGGGATCCGAAGGTTCTAGCGGGTTCGTATGATGATTTCGGACTTGGGCGTATGCCCGGATGAGGTTTTGGATAACCTGGGAGCGTTTTGGCGCTTATTGTGGAAGTTAGCAGTTTGGAAGAAATTTCTTAAGTTTGACTTGAAGTGCATTTCAACGTTATCGATGCCCGTTTGGAATTTCGAGACTAGGAGTAGCTCCGTATGGTGATTCTGGAGTTGGGAGCGCGATCGGAAGTGAATTCGGAGGTCCGTAGGTCATTTTGAAGTCATATGGCTAAGATAGAAATTTGAAGGTTTTTGAGAAGTTTGACCAGAAGTGGACTTTTTGATATCGGGGTCGGAATCTGATTCCGGAAGTTGGAGTAGGTCCTTAATGTCAAATATGACTAGTGTGTAAAATTTGAGGTCAATCGGACATGATTTGATAGGTTTAAACATCGGAAATAGAAGTTCGAAAGTTCAAAGTTCAAAGTTCATAAAGCTTTAATTGGGGTGTAATTCGTGATTTTAGCGTTCTTTGCTATGATTTGAGGCCTCGAGCAAGTCCGTAATGTATTTTGGGATTGGTTAGTAGTTTTGGTTGGGGTCCCGGGAGGCCTCGGGTGGATTCCGGGTGGCTAACGGATCAAAAATGGAATTTGGAAAGGCTTGAGGTTGCTGCTTCTGTCATAACCGCATCTGCGGTTCTTGGACTGCAGATGCGGCCAAAATATCGCAGAAGCGAAAGGGGGCCAGGCCCAAGGAAACCGCAAAAGCGGCCCAGGGACCGCAGAAGCGATTCCACTTAAGCGGCCCCTAGACCGCAAAAGCGGTCAGCTTCCTCTTGCCCAAAGCCGCAGAAGCGGCCAAAAATCCCAGAAGCGGAAAATGCACCGCAAAAGCGGAAGTATCTAGAGGCAGCAAGATTGTTTTAAATCGTGGGTTGAGTTCATTTTTCTCATTTTTCATAGCTTAGGGCGATTTTGGGGAGCTTCAAAAGGGGATTTTCGTCATTTAATGATTGAGGCAAGTTATCCCCACCTATTTTGAGTTAAATACATCAATTTTGTAAGGATTTAGGAATGAAAATTTGTATAAAAATTGAGGTTTTGGTAGAAAACCTAGAAAATTATATTCTTGGAATTTAGCCACGATTTTGAGTATAGAATTAGGAGAAAATCATATATTTGAGTTAGCGAGTTCATGGGTAATCTTTGTCTTTGAAAAATTTCGGATTCCTGGCACGTGGGCCCGAGGGCATTTTGGTCAACTTTTCGATCGGAGTTGGAAATTATTACAAATTAGATTGTAATAAATAATTGGGCATATATTATTGGATTTACGTGATCGTTGGCTAGTTTTGGAGTGTGGTGCATCAAGTAGAGTCTTCGGAAGGGCGTGGAATCCCAGTTGTGAGTCTTCAGAGCAAGGTGGGTCTCCTTTCTAACCTTGTAAGAGGGAATTGTCCTCATAGGTAAAATAATTAATTATGTGCTCCTATTTGTGGGGCTACGTACGCACGAGGTGACAGGAGTCCGTGCGTAGCTACTATTATGCTATTGTCCGGATAGTCTAGGACCCAAAAACATGTTATACTTTGAATATTTGTAATCTTATGGATAGTTGAATTGCTTAAACCACATCAAAATAGTAAATAATTTTTTTAACAGAATCTGAACCTTATTTTCTTAAAAATTGTTAAAAGGAAATTGGTTTTATTTGGATAATTATTCTCCGATAAAATTCTAATTGGCTATTTGAGCATGTATATTATGTGTACCTGCGTTGCATGGATGATTCACGAGCAGGGTGATTGTGTATCTTATGTGTACCTACGTCACATGGATGATTCGCGAGCAGGGTGATTGTTTATTTTATGTTGACCGCGTCGCATGGATGATTCGCGAGCGGGGTAATAGATGCATCTATGGTTCGGGCCAGTCGACCCTCGGCAGTGCACATTTTACATTCCTGTTGGATCGGGCCGTCGCCTCGGTGTGATTTGCACATGTTATTTTTTGTTTGGAAATTTTAAATGTGAAATTTGCCTTCATGGCTTGATATAAATTGATAAGATAATAAAGAATAAACCTTGGAAGACCTTGATTAATTGTTGAAGGTGTTTACCTGTTTTGTGGCTTCGCGAATTAGAACTACTATATAAATACATGATCTTTCCTCACATTTATAGGATATTGATAATCGACCTCTAGTAAGTGTCGAAGTTGACCGTCTCGTCTCTACTTCTTCGAGATTAGGCGGGATACTCATTGAGTAACACGTTGTTTACGTACTCATACTACACTTCTGTGCATTTTTGTTGCACAGGTATATGTATTCCTATCAGCCTACTGGGCGTAGTAGCGCGGATGATTCTGGGACTAGGTGAGCTGCATTATTCGAGGCGACCCGCAGCTAGTGTAGTTCTTTTCAGCATTTTGTATTTTATTTCCCTGTCCACCGTATTTCGGACAGATATTGTATTTTATTTACCTTATCAATAGTTGCGCATGCACTTGTGACATCGGATTCTGGGATGGTTTTCGAAAGATTTGTACTAATCATTATTATTTAATTTGAATTGAAGTAGAGATTGTTTTAATTACGAGAAATGGAAGGAAAATCCTAGATTTTTAAAGGTATTAAAAGAGAATTTAATTGATAATTTAGTTGGTTTGCCTGACAGAGGCGTCCGGCTCCACCACGATCCTTAGCGGATTTTGAGTCGTAACATAAATTATATAAATATTTAAGGGCATAAAAGTCAAATTAATAGGTGAAGTCGTTCAACATCTAGCATAAATATATAGATATGTATGAACGTTGTTTATTATACCGTCCAGTCTATAACGCTACAGTTGTTTCAATGGAAACGCTAATTTTTTAATTGGTAATGACGCATTGAATATTAGACTAAGAATTTCTTCTTCTTCTTTCCTTTCATAAGAAGGTAACCACTTATTTTTGGTCGTGGGGTCATGGAATCTTGGCTGTGAAGTCAATGATTTAACTGCTTATCTCTATTTCTGCGAGCCCGAAACCAAAATGTGGTATTTTTTGACTTCAAAAACACAAATAAGTGAGAAAAAAATCATAATATATATAATGTCATCCCACATGGCGCTATATAGTAACGGTAACTGCACTGTTACTGTATAGCGCCATGTGGGATGGTGTTATATGCTGACATCTGGTATGGCGCCAGGTGTGCTGGTGTTATACATTTTCTCTTTCCTGACTCCACCAATAATAGCAGGGTACAATAATTCAAAAGCGTATAGTGCCATGTGGGTTGGCGCTATACATTTAAAAAAAAAAAATCTTCCCGTCTCTCCATTTTCTATATAAAGAGGTTACAATCGCATAGAAATGCATTCCAAAATATTTCTAACTCTTGTTGCTCTTGTTGAAACGTCTATTACTATAAAATTCGACAGCACTTTTTTATTATGTCTGAAGAGCGTAGGATAAGAGTTTCATTATATTGGGGTGGTGAGGTTGTGATGGAGAATAACTCTGTGGACTACAGTTTACCTGCTAAGTGTCATGTTAAATTGCCATTGACAATGGAGTACGATACATTGATATCGTTGTTATGCAAAAAAATAAGTGTGAGGAAACGTTTCGTGATACTTAAAGTAACCGGAAGATATCCGTATTCTGTCACTCCGCAAGGGGTTGCTTTTTACTCGGAGTTTAACATCGACGATGATGAAACTTTGCGTGATTTTTTGAGGACTCCGGACGAATGTCGTGATTTTCTTGTAATCACAATATTGGAGATGTACGTGAAGGTCGAAGACGTTCCAAAAAATGAGGTTGTGCGTCGTAGAGATAACCCCCAGTAATCGGGTGGTTATTTTGGAACAGTTTTTGCCGGACAAGTTTCGGATGAAAGAGTTATCTTTGATTTAAACTTATCACCGCCGGTGAATGAGCA
>MU707523.1:88300-127643 GCA_026770625.1 Nicotiana glauca
TCGCATTAGTCCCATTGCGATCGCATAGAGTAAAATTTCCAGGCTCTGAAATCCTTCTATGCGATCGCAGAACTAGCCACGCGATCTCAATGTACATTCCCCCTCTTCTACGCGATCGCAGGCAAGCTCACGCAAACGCATTGAACAAATTTATCAACCTATGCGATCGCACACTCCTTCACGCGAATGCATAGAACAAAAATTCCACCTCCCTCAGAACCTTCTATGCGATCGCAGACCTGTCTATGCGATCGCATAGAGTAAAATTGTCGGCAATTTTTCTACTGCATTAACATGTTCAAAATTGCCCGTTGGCCCCGCATAGAGTAAAATTGTCTGCAATTTTTCTACTGCATTAACATGTTCAAAATTGCCCGTTGGCCATCCGAATTCACCCCGAGACCCTCGGGACCTCAACCAAATGCACAGATATGTTATATTACTTCATTCAAACTTGCTCGNTTGCATTTGATCTAAAACCCGATCTAAACACCTCCGAATGATCTGAAATTTTGCACGCATATCCAAAATCACCTAACGGAGCTACTGCAACTCTCGGAATTCCATTCCGACCCTCGGATCAAAATCTCACCTACCATCCGGAATTCGCCAAAATCCAACCTCAGCCAATTCAAGCCTAATTCTACACCGGACCTCCAAATTCAATTCCGATTGCTCTCCTAAGTCATAGATCATCCCCCGAAACTAGTCGAATCATCAGAAATCCATTTCGAACCTTCTAACTCATAAGTCAAAATTCAGTTGACTTTTCCAACCTAACCTTCTCATAAAGAGACCAATTGCCTCATTTCTAACCAAACTCAATCCGAATTACTTTAAATTCTCCAAACACATATAACGAAACATATAAAATCATAAAACGAGGAAAACGGGGCGGTAACTCCCGTAACGACGGGTCGGGTCGTTACACTACATCTAATTTCTTCTAACACAAAATAAGGGAGTTGTTTCAATTTTCTCTCGTTGCAGGCGTGCAACTCGATCCCATTTCATAATATCACGTGGTAGGCGATACCACTCGCTCCCATTCCATAATATCACGTGGTAGGCGTACCACTCGCTCCCATTTCATAATATCACGTGGTAGGCATACTACTCGCTCCCATTTCATAATATCACAATACACAAAATAATCCCGGCAAGGGAGAAAGATGTTATAATAAGCTATCCCGGCAAGGGAACAAGATAATATAATAAACTATCCCGGCAAGGGAACAAGATAATATAATAAACTATTCCGGCAAGGGAGATCCAGCTATAACCATACTTATTCAATCTCTATTTAACACAATTAAATCAATATTCAGTCTCAACAATTACTGGCTCAGTGTTAAAGATTTCCAACCAAGTCCTCATAAACAACAATTAAGAATTTGATAATTTAGCAATTCAGGACTCACGGTCATGCTCGACACCAGTGTATAGATACTCGTCACCATGCCTATATACCGTACTCGACAAATAATAATTAGCAAATAAGACTCTACTCCTATTCCCTCAAGCCAAAGTTAGATCAAACACTTACCTCATATGCTCCAAACTCAACTCAAGCCTCTAGTATATATTTACCCTTCGAATTCACCACAAAATCGCTCGAATCTAGTCACAAATTACTTGAATGTATCAACAAATGCTAATTGAATCAATTTGAATGCATGAAAATGAATTTTCCAAAGATTTACTCAAAAATTCCCAAAATGCCCCGGGCCCACGTGGTCAAAACCCGAGGTTCGAACCAAAACCCGGTTATTCATTCCCCCACGAGTTCATATCTATGATTTGTTTTGAAATCGGACATCAAATTGAGGTCCAAATCCCTAATTTTAAGAAAACCTAGGTTCTACCCAAAATCCTCATTTTCACCCGTGGAAATCTATGATTTTAAGATGAAAACATGTTTAATGATGATAAAGATTGAAGAAGTTGAGTAAAAATTAACTTACAATTGATTTGGAGAAGATAGGTTTCTTTGAAAATCATCTATGGAGTGTTTGAGTTGAAAGAATGAAGAAATGGGGTGAAAAGTCGTCTAAGTATGAAAAATGCAAGCCTCAGTTATGGGAAAAAATGCGAGACAAAAGTTCGCATTTGTGAACATCGAACAGCCCAGGGTTTTTGCATTTGCGACCATTGCGTCGCATTTGCGAACAACCCCAGTCCGCATTTGCGAGGAGAATGATCGCAATTGCGATCCCAGGCCCAGGTCCCGTACTTCGCATTTGCGATCACACAGCTCGCATTTGCTAGATCGCTTTTGCAAGCTTCCCTTCGCATTTGCGAAAACCACAGAAGCTCCAAATACCAGATTTTCCTAAGGTTCAAAATGTAACTCGACGCCTACCTAAAACTCACCCGAGCCCTCGGAGCTCCAAACCAAACATGCATCCAACCTCAAAAACATCCTACGGACTTACTCGTTTGATTAAATAGCCAAAATTACATCATATACATAGAATCAAGACTCAAATCACATGATTTCTTCCAACTTTTCATAAAAATACAAATTTTTCATTTTAAGTCTGAAACACGTCAAATGACGTCCGTTTTCAACCAAACTTTACAGATAGTGCTTAAACCATATATAAGACTTATACCGGGCGTCAGAACCAAAATACGAGCTCGATACCATAGTATTTTAATCAGTTTTCGTTTTCTTTTTCCTTAATAATTTCAGAAAAATAATTTCACAGAAAAATTCTTTTCTCGGGCTCCAGAACTCGGAATTCGACTCCGGGCACATGCCCGAGTCCCATATTTTTCTACGGACCTTCCGGGACTGTCCAACCTCGGGTCCGGGTCCGTTTATCCAAAATGTTGACCAAAGTCAACTTTAATCATATTAATATCAAAATTCTTCATTTTTCACACAGAATTCATATTTAAGCCTTCTAGCTACATGCCCGGACTGCGCACGCAATTCGAGATAAGTTAAAGTGAGGTTTTTAAGGCCTCGGAAATACGGAACAAACGAGGAAACATGTGATGACCCTTTGGGTCATCACAGGAATAGATGTAAAAGGAACTGAAGCTGAAAATTCTATATTATTTTACTGCATTTGGACTACAATTTATAAGTGAAATACTGACTTAAAAGATCTAAAAATCAGCACAAAATATGCTGAAAATAACTAACTCCTAGATATTAGTTCACTCATAAAGACTAGTTCAAAATTATTTCAAATTCAAACTAAATTACGGCGGTAAATAGCTGAAACAGTAAAATAATTTTATTGAGAGCAGCTTCTAAAGCATATTTCTAACAAGAGGGATTAACCTTTAACTTTTGGTTGGGGGTAGTAGTCATACTAGAGGCAGTAACAAACAGTATTTCATCATATGGACAGTTAAGCAAAGAACTCCGAAATGGACATGTCTTTGCTGGTTGGAAGGAAGGGTTGATTAACTTTGCACCAACTTACAAGTATGAAATTAACAGTGATAGATACAATGGAGAAATTCCAAGAGAAGGGGAAAAGAAGAGATCACCAGCATGGTAAGTGAAAAGAAGGAACAACTTCAGCTAATCATCAACATTGAACTGAGGATTAATTATTTCTTCGCATCATGCAGGTGTGATCGTATACTCTGGTTTGGAAACGGTATAAAACAGCTCTTCTACAAGCGAGCAGAACTAAGACTATCAGATCATCGGCCTGTAAGTTCAATGTTCTCAGTACAAGTGGAAATATTTGACCACATAAAGCTACAGAGAGTTCTAAATGTTAACAACGCTGCTATACATCCTGAGATTCTTCTTGAAACTGGAGAGTAAGACTTGAAGCATCTGCAAATAACCTTGACACCTTAATTGATACGACCTCAGGTCAGGTCTATATTAACATTCTTGCACACCCTTTAAGAAAGACATTTAATAGCCTTAATCATATTAGTCTTCTTTTGTTCTGAACAAATTGACAGTTAGCCTGTTCTCTGTTTCCTTCTAACAGATGATTATTCCATTAATGCTAGAATACAACTTGGGAAGAGAAGAGATACAACAAATAAGACTGCATCCTGCTAAAGAAAGTATGTAACACAGATAAGCCACTTGACTAGACTGTTATCATCTCTGAGGGATGAACATCATATACTCAAGCCACCAAAAGCTTGGCTACAACAAAATGTGTTTAATGTTGTATAAATCTATATTGTCGCTGAAATTTTCTTTAGTTATTTTCCCTTGTATTTTTGATCTGGGACATCCTATACTGTATTTTTCATAGGCTTGTTTCCCATAGTGTGAATTTAGTTCATCCGAAGGTTTTCCTTACTTTTCTTCTCATCTCTTTGTTTCTTTACATTTCCCATTGAAAAGAAGGGAATAGCTGTATAGTTTAGTAAATTCTATCTAGGGTAGTAGCCTTTTCAAAGTTCCTACCTAGAAGTAATATTTTTCCTGTAAATGACCAACTGAACTGATCATCTTGAATAAAATTACTTTACTGATTGCATTCTCTTCAGTAACTCATGAAGGAGAGTTCTGACTGGGAAAGTCTTATTTCTTAGTCCAATTTAGAGACTTGTGTAAATTGATATGAGCATAAACCATCTCCATGGACTCACACCCACAGCAAGCAACACAGCTGGAGGACAAGCGATCAAAAGTTGTAGATAATGTGATCCAAGTCACCAAAGAGGTGAATAATTCACTGTTCTTGTAAAATGAAAATAGGTTTTCATCTTGTGGCCTGTGACAACTGAGATTAACAATGGGAGATGGAGAGTGAAGTGATCAGCAGAAAGGGAGTTTGGCTCAATCGCAGTTGAGAATGTACAAGAATTAGCTTTCAACCACTTCAACGACATCCTCATCGGTACATCAGGTCAGAAATTGAGATTGACCAAGTCCCTATTATTGAGTCACACATTCCCATCTGACTTGTAATGACCTGATCAGTCGTTCTGAGTTCTAACGTTCCGTTTTGTGATTCAAGACTTTGAGTAGGTCCATTTGATGTTTAATGACTTGCATCTATGGTTGGTTTTGATTACCGAGAGGTTTGGGAGAATTTTGGAAGAAGAATTCTTATTTTGGAAACTTTAAGTTGTTGGAGTTAACCAATGGTTGACTTTTGAGTAAACAACCTTGGATTGGTGATTTGATGATTCCATTAGCTTTGTATGAGGGTTTTGGACTTATACGTATGTTTGGTTTGGATCTCGGATGACCCGTCATTTTTGTGCTTCTTGTCGAAGTTTAGAAATTTGAACTCTATAACCTTTGAAATTCTTGATTTGATGCTTGAATCCTTGTTTGATGTTATTTTTTGTGTTTTGAGCCTTCAGACAAGTTCCTGTTAGGTATATAAATTTATTGGGATGATTGGATGGGGTCCCGATGGGTTCGGGTGAGTTTCGGATTGGTTTCGTATATTTTTAGATGTGATTTACTGTTGTTGGACTGCTCAAATTGCACCTGCGATTATCAACTGCGCAAGTGCGAGGCCGATTCTGCAGAAAGTTGACTCGCATCTGCGAGTAAGGGGAGCCTGGCGACTTGTCGCATCTGCGATGGTAAGTTGCGCAGGTGCGGAGCTGCATCTGCGATGCTGGTTCCATTTGCGAAGAGGCTTAGTGCTGGGGATGATCGCATCTCCAGGTCTTTTGTCGCGGATGCATGGGGCACATTTGTGAAGGTATTGTCGTACCTGCGATATCTGCAACGATGCATGCTTGCATCTGCGAGCTATTTGGTCATGCTTGCGGTGTAGCTTCTACGAGGCTTTTCTCGCATCTACGACATCTAAGGGCTGGTAAGGGTAAGAGTTTTTGAGTTTTAGCTCATTTTCTTTCATTTTTGAGATCTAGACTTTGAATAGATCCAACTTTTAAGAGTTCTTCAGACTCACTTCTAAGGTTAGTAATTTTAACTTGTTTTTGATTTATTTCCATAATTTTTCCATACATTTTCACCCTAAATCAAGGACTTTTAATGTGTAGAACTTGAGTTTTGGACTTGAACTTAAGTGAGCTAATTTTGAGGATTTGGACCTCAATTTGGGGTAGGATTTTGAAACTAATATATATTTAGACTCAGGAGAATGGGTCATCTGGATTTGGTCTTGGTTTTGGATTTAGACCATGTAGGCTCGAGTTAACTTTTTGTTGACTTTTGGTATTTCATCAAAGATTGTACATTTATTAATTGGATATATTTTCTTTAGCATTATTTGACTTCCTTAGACAATATTTAATTGGATTTTGATTGTCCTGAGGGAAATTTCTAAGGAAAAGCGGTATTAAATTGCTGAATTTATTCCAGAATGAGGTAGTGTCTTGCCTAGCTTTGGTTTTGTCATGACCCAAAATTTTACTATGTCGTGATAGCACCTAACCCAACCCGCTTGGTAAGCCAAACAGTATAAGTCACTGCAATAATGAGAAATCATCAATATTATTACTAAAACTACAAAAATATCCAATACAACTACCCCAAGGACTAGTAATACAAGTCATGAGTCATTATAATTTTAGAATCCGATCCGTATTTCAAAGCCTTAAAAACCTCATTTTATTTCTCCTCGATTTGCATGCATAGTCCGGGTGTATATCCGAAAAGCTTTTATGTGAAAATTTTAAGAAAAGATGATTTTGGCTTAAAAAGATGATTTTAGTTGACTTCGATCAATATTTTCGGGTAAATGAACCCAGACACGTGTTTCGGCCCTGGAATTGAATTCCGAGGTCCCTAGCCCGAGAAATGAATTTTTGAAGAAAATTGTCAACTGAAAAATATGATGGTTTTTGAAAATTGAATAATGTTTGATATTGTTGGTATCGGGCCCGTATTTTGGTTACGGAGCACGGTAGAGGTCCGTTATAATATTTAAGCCTTATCTGTGAATTTTTATGAAAAAAGGAAGGGATTTGACGTGATTCGGAACATTGGTTGAGAAATTAGAAAGTTTGAACTATTTTGAATATTTCATGAGTTTTGGTATTGAATTCATAGTTCTAGATGTTATTTAGGCAATTTGATCGTGCAAGCAAGTTCGTATGATGTTTTAAAACTTGTGTGCATAGTTGGTTTGGAGCCCCGAGGGCTCGGGTGAATTTTGGATAAGCTACGAAGTGTTTTGAGACTTAAGGAACTTGTTGGTGTGTTGCAAATTTGCAAACTTCGCCATTGCAAAGTCTGGCTCGCAAATGCGAGCATCGCATTTGCAAAGTTCCATCGCATTTGCGATCAGAGGGCAGGGAGGGGGACCTTCGCATTTGCGAAGTTCACTGTCGCAATTGCGACTTGAACAATGGCCGCATTTGCGAACAAATGTTCGCATTTGCGAAGGTAACAGGTCAGTCTAAGCTTCGCATTTGCGTTGTATTGGTCGCATTTGCGGATTTGTAATCAAAAATGCGATACCTGCAACTGTGTAAAACATAACTTAGATGGGATTTCAACTCATTTTCTCAAATTTTCAAACCATAAGCTCCTATAGGCGATTTTCCAAAGAAGAGTTCTTCCCCAAATTATAGGTAAATAATTTCTAACTCATTTCTTTCAATCTATTTCATCTTTTTATAAAATTTCATCACAAAATCTGGGAATTTTCATGGAAAATTGGGTGTTTTTGGGTGAAATTTAGAGATTCAAAATTTGGGGCATTAGACCTCAAATTGAGGTCGGATTCCAAAACCAATTGTATATCCGGGCTCGGGGGTGAATGGGTAATCGGGTTTGGTCCGAACTTTAAGTTTTGACCACATGAGCCCGGGGTCAATTTTGACTTTTGGAAAAAATGTTGGAAAATCTTTGATATGCATTGGAATTAGTTTCTTTAGCATTTATTGATGTTATTAAGTTAAATATGACTAGGTACGTGTGAATTGGTGGTGGAATCGAGAGGTTAAGCGGTGTTGAGATTTGAAATACCCGTTGACTTGAGGTAAGTGTTTGGTCTAACCTTGACTTGAGGAATTAGGGATCCCCGACTTGTTTACTATGTGAAATACCGTGTGTGTGATGTATAGGTGTGGTGACGAGCACCTATGCGTTGCCATTACTTGTTTAGCCTGTTTCTTTTCCCTGTTTCCCTATATCTTGCTTTCCTGCCTTAATTGCTAGTTGTTTATCGATGCCTCAATGCCTAATTGTTTCATGTTAACTGTTGATTTTCCTATTGAAGTATTATTTGTTTCGTAGCTTCATTTTTATTACATTGTTGGATTATGTTGGTTATTGGTGCTTCATGGTATACTTAGGTTGGTCACGCTGTATAGTTTAACTGGTGAAGTTTTACAGTTGCAGTGATATTCCATTGTGTTGGTTTAAGAAATAAGTGTTGTGGAGGATTTGAGTTGATTTTGAAACACTTGTGCATATATATATATATATATATATATAGAGAGAGAGAGAGAGAGAGAGAGAGAGAGAGAGAGAGAGAGAGAGAGAGAGAGAGAGAGAGAGAGAGAGAGAGAGAGAGAGAGAGAGAGAGAGAGAGAGAGAGAGAGAGAGAGAGAGAGAGAGAGAGAGAGAGAGAGAGAGAGAGAGAGAGAGAGAGAGAGAGAGAGAGAGAGAGAGAGAGAGAGAGAGAGAGAGAGAGAGAGAGAGAGAGAGAGAGAGAGAGAGAGAGAGAGAGAGAGAGAGAGAGAGAGAGAGAGAGAGAGAGAGAGAGAGAGAGAGAGAGAGAGAGAGAGAGAGAGAGAGAGAGAGAGAGAGAGAGAGAGAGAGAGAGAGAGAGAGAGAGAGAGAGAGAGAGAGAGAGAGAGAGAGAGAGAGAGAGAGAGAGAGAGAGAGAGAGAGAGAGAGAGAGAGAGAGAGAGATCGGATTGCACGCTGCAACAGGAGGAATAAGGATGAATGTGATTGTCTAGTGGGATCGGGTTGCATATATATATATATATATAGAGAGAGAGAGAGAGAGAGAGAGAGATCGGATTGCACGTTGCAACAGGAGGAATAAGGGTGAATGTGATTCTCTATTGGGATCGGGTTGCATGCCACAACAAGGAGTAATAAGGGTGGACAGGTGGGATCGAGTTACGCGCCGCAACAGGAGGAATAAGGGTGATATATTGAGGAGTAATAAGGGTGAACTGGTAGGATCGGGTTGCATGCCGTAACAAGGAGTATTAAGGGTGAATATTGATATTGTTGTTGTTCATATAATGGGATCGGGATGCACGCAGCATCTATTGTTGTTATGTATTTATTTTTGTTGAGGTCCATTACCGTGATGTTGAAACACCCTTAAAGATTGGTTATAGCTGAATACTAGTAGAACCACTGGGTTCTAATTTACTTAATGCCAGTTATTGCTTTATTAATTCTGTATTTCCTTTCTGTTTAGTATAAATTGTTGCAGGTTGTATATGTTGTATGCCCTGCCATAGCATCGTCACTACTTCGTCGAGGTTAGGCTCAGCACTTACCAGTACATGGGGTCAGTTGTACTGATACTGCACTCTGCACTTTCTGTGCAGATTTCGGAGCTAGTGGCTAATCTAGTGGTTGGTCGCCATCACTGCTTTCAGGATATCCAAGGTAGCCCTGCAGACGTCCGCAGGCCCTTGCGACCCCTTTCTATCTTTACTGTATTTTGTTTTGCTTTTCTCTGAGGCAGATGTATATTTTCCTTTCAAACCAATGCTTGTAGCATTTGCATACTATTCGTGAGTTGTGACACCAGTTTTTTGGGTGAAAGTTATTTCGGTTTTCGCTATCGGTATAAAGAAAATCTTTTAAATCGTGTTCTTCCGCATTTATTTTCGCCGATCTCCTTTGTTAAGTTTTAATTACTAAAAGTTAAAGGAAAAGGTGAAATGTTCTGTAACATTGGCTTGCCTAGCGAGTACAATATTAGGCGCCATCATGATCCCGATGGTGAAAATTTTGGATCGTGACAAAATCTCAATTTGAATTTTGGTATTTCATTAGTATTGAATCTTTATTGATTTGATATTTTCTTTATTATTATTTGACTTTCTTATATAATGTTTGACTAGGTTTTGATCTTTTTTGGGGAAATTTTTAGAAAAATCAGTATTGAATTATCGAACTTGTTCCGGAATGAGGTCAGTATTTTGCCTGGCTTTGATTTGAGAAACTTTTTCCCAACAAATGATATTGTTTGTTGTATGCAGAGTGATGCATATGTGAGATGACGAGCGTTTATGCATATGTCGAGGTTATCCATGCTCGGCGTCGACTATATGCTCCTTTGTGTTTTGTTGAACTTTATAATCTTCGTGAGTTATGTTCATTAATTTTATGACTATGTGAGTATAATTATCCATGCTAGAAATCATATTTAAACATATGGCCGATTAAATGAGTATGATGGAGTATTCTTAAAGTTATTGATATGATTGATTCGATCATAGTCATGTTTTATATCACGAGCACATATCTATTACCTGTCATCATTGGGCTACGTGAGCCTTCTTATTCATGTTAAGGATCATGTGCAGAATTTGTTGTGATATTTGGATTGGATCTTGAAATATTAGCTTGCCTATTTTTACGATAGCTATGATTATTTCTCACGAAACGTATTATGTGTGCTCATCTATTTTCATTGTATTTATGCATCTTACCTTGCGTCACGACCCAAAACCCACTAGTTATGATGGCACCTAACCGCATCTGCTAGGTAAGTCAATTAATAATTTACCATTTTCATTTAACTTAATAAAATAATTAAACAAAGGAATTAACTAAATGTTATACATTTTCAAGGACTGGTAATACAAATCATGAGCTTCTAAGAATAGAATTTACAAAGCCGATATGAATTAAATGCATCTTTTTTTTGAAAAGTACATAAACAGAGTTCTAAAATATAAGGCTACCATGAACAAGAGGCAGCTACAACATGGACGCATGCACATCTTCCAATACAACTCTCATCGAACGCAGCAACATCGCCATCCGAGATCTGCACGCAATATACAGGAAGTGCAGTATGAGTACAACCAAACTCATGTACTCACAAAATAACAAACCTAACCTTAGGTTGAAAGGAGTGACGAGATGGAACATAGATCGGGTCCAACACCAATAACCAAATAGCAGTTCATAACAGTGTAAAGCAAATAAATAAAGAAATAACTCAAAGATAAAGTGCTCATCCTTTTCATTGCTTTCCGAAAACAGTTCCGCTTTTCAAGTATACCAATGAAAACCCAAATCCTTTACCGAAATCGTCAAGAATATGAGTAAGTTTGAAAACTTTAACTTTTCCCAGAAATCCTTTAAACAGTAAATATGATGTTTCATTTTCTTTCCAGATAGCATGTGTTAATTACCTCTCTATGCCCACATATCAATGTGTGTAAAAAGTCATGAATGACGTAATACCTTATAGCATGAGAAAAATGCATCTTTATGCTTGTATGTCATGAGCATGTCAAATGCGATGCGACTCAGTAATAAAATCATATGCATACTCTCAGAGTATCAATTCACTCAATCCTCACAGCAACTCGGTCCTCACAGTCCCTCAGCCCTTACAGTCGCTCAGTCCTCATAGTCACCCAGTCCTCCCAATCACTCGTCACTCGGCACTTGCACTCAGTAGGTACCTGCGCTCACTAAGGATGTGCAGACTCCGAAGGGGCTCCTCAGTCCAAGTGCTATAACAAGCCAATTATGGCATAACTCAATAAAACATGTATGGCGTGCAGCCCAATCCCATAAATATCCTCACAATCAAGCCCTCAGCCTCACTCAGGCATAAATTAATAAAATATGTTGCGCGTGCAGCCCGATACTATAAATATCCTCACAATCAGGCCCTCGGCTTCACTCGGTCATCAATATCTCCAGTCTCTTGGGCTCTCAATGTCATGAAACTAGCCCGAAAACAATGATATGATGTATCAATAAATAACAACTGAGACTGAGATATGATATGAATGCATGAATGACTAAGTACGAAATATCAATGAAATCAGTGAGGTGACAGCAAGAAACGACCACTATAGGTCCTAACAATATCAGCATAAAGCCTAAACATGACATCTAGCATGATTGACAGCTCAGTTAATTATTCACATAGTGAAAACACAGATATCAACAAAATAGGGCCGCTAAACAGTGCCAGGGAAAAATATGAAGTCATAATTCATAGGGTGCACATCCACACGCCCGTCACCTAGCATGTGCGTCACCTCAATACCAATCACACAACATATAATTTGGGATTTCATGCCCTCAGCACTAAGTTTAGAAGAGTTACTTATCTCAAACAAGCCAAATTCAACGATGAGCAAGCCAAGCGATGCTCCAGGAATGCCATCACGCGCATTCCGACCTCCGAATGGCCCGAAACTAACCAAAAACAACTCAAATACATCAAACAATGCTAAAGGAACCAATCCCAATCGAAAAAGGTCGAATCTTTAATAAAAAATCCAAAATCAGCCAAAAAGTCCAACCCGGGCCCGCATCTCAGACCCGACAAAACTCATAAAATCCGACAACCCATTCAATTATGAGTCCAACCATACTAATTTCATCCAATTCTAACTCTGAATTGATGTTCAAAACTTCAAAATTCACTTTATTAAACTTTAGGCAAAAACCCTCAAATTTTACACACAAGTCACATTTGACATTACGGACCTGCTCCAACTTCCGGAATCGGAATCCGACTCCAATATAAGAAGTCCACTCCTGGTCAAGCTTTCTAAAATTCCAACTTGCGCCATTTCAAGCCAAATTCTACTACGGACCTCCAAATCACAATTCTAGACACGCTCCCAAGTCTAAAATCACCCAACGAGCCAACAGAACCATCAGAAATCCAATCCGAGTTGAAATACTATAAAGTCAAACTTGGTCAAACCTTTCAAATTTAAACTACATGAGAAAGATTTGGTTGATATGTTGAAAATCATGCTTGTTATCTCTCTTATTTGATTCCTTCACTATTACTTGTCTTTCCTCTTGTTATTTCTCTTGCTTACAGATTGCATAGGTTATATTCGTGAGTATTTTTTAACTTAAATACCTTGCCGCTACTTTATTGAGATTAATCAAGATACTTACTAAGTACATGGGGTTGATTGTACTCATACTATACTTCTGCACCTCGCGTGCAGATTTTGAAGCTATGCGACTGCGGAATTCGAGGATAAGCATTGAAGATTTTAGCGTTCCAATCATTAGTTGTCATCTTGTTCATGACAAAAAAGATCTCAAACAACTAGTGTAAGATGTGTGAGGCACAAAATAAAATCACCCGGTTATATGTCATCACCACTCAATGGGGTTTTGGGTCATGACATGACTTCATTGTAATTCAGATTAAAATTATCACGTAGGGGACTGAAGTTCACGCCGTTGTTCTGCTCCTTACCTTACATCTATGGCTCTTATACATCAGATCAACCTTGGATAAAGTACTAGCAAAAAAATTATATTTAGACTAGTTTCTGAAAAGAAAAAAAAAACGTTTTTAGGGAACATTTGAGGGTTATGTTTTAATTTTTCCGAAGATGTTTTTCCTGATACCTTGAAAAACAATCTGTTTTTTCAGACCAAACCGTAACGTACAACTTCCGAAGTCCTTTTGACTGCTTTCATCATTAATATTCTTCTACTTGTGTGGTAGCATGTGTCCAAAAGTCGGTCTTGCTGTTGATCAAGGGAGTGGCTCATTCATGCATGGTCCACAGGAGAATAACATGTTCATTCTCTGATTTGGAATGTTAAAAGCACAACCAAAACTTGGGAAAATTAACAAGAAAAATAACAATAACTTCTTAACAAATATTCAAGAACCATCACATTAAATCAACTTGTCGTTCCTCCAATTGGTCTCATTGGCATGTTTTAAAACAAATTAATGACACAATAAAAGGAAGCTCCACAGGTTCCAAGAATTCTAAATCAGGCAGGACCTGAAGCTCCACGGCATTTCATATCAACCATTTGGGAAGATGACGGACAATGTCAGAACAGCAGCAACAACAACAACAACAACAACAACAACGACTGCCCACTAAAATCCCATAGTGGGGTCTGGGGAGGGTGGTGTGTACGCATACCTTACTCCTACCCCGAAGGACAAGAAAGGCTGTTTCCAATGTCAGCGCAGCATTTTCTCGATTAATACTATGGCTTGATAGTCATGAGATGTCAGAACATGAATCAATCCTATCTTAAAAGTAAGCACATGACTTCTCCATCTTCCTATCCTTCCAACTATCTAACTTGACAAGACCAAAATATTCTAAAACTGTAGAACTTACTCTGGCTTGGCTACAACGAAAAACAAGCACGGAACAAGAGAAGAATTTGTTCACTCGCTCAGCATGTCAGTGACCTCTAAAGATGGACAAGGGTAAAGGAAAAATTCATGCCAATGGAGGCGTCTAATTGATGGACGAGTGAAAAGAGGGAGATGATTTGTAAAATAAAAAAGGGAAAACAAAAAACACGCAGAAGCTAAATGAACACTCCGACAACCTGGCTTGAGGGTTTGCCACCATCTCTCCTGCCTATTGGAAAATGCTACTCACAGAACAATCATCATGCACTCGCCAAATTGTTTCACCGAGAAGATTTGCGACTGAGAGAACGGTCAGCTGTGGGAAATAATTTTTCTCCATGGCAGGAATTGTGTTTGTGACGATGACCTCTTGAAAAAGGCCACTTGACAACCTCTCGATCGCAGGGGGGCTGTCAGAACAAGAATATTAATAGTGCATTAATATAAAGGTAACTCAAGAATATGCGTAAATTTGGAACCATATATCAAGAATGTTGGAACCATAGGAACAAAAAAATTGCAGTTGTTTCTAATATTCAAAAAATAACACCTTATGAGTCTCAACATCAATGATATACGAATTAATACTACCTCCTGTCCATTTTAAATGTTGTTTTAACCTCAGGAAGGCATTAATTATCTTTTTCCAAATCAACCCCACCTCCAATAAATGATCTAAAAAGTTTGAGGAGAGAAAGGGTAATTTGAAGAGATTATAAAGGGTATGATACGATCCTTGATAGCCCGGGAGGAGCAGAGAACATTGAGGATGACCTCGAATTATCTAGTGGACCGTTGACTCGATCCAAGTCCAAGTTTAAAAGAATGTGCGCTAAGGAGTTGCATGATCTTCAACAATTGATTAGAAGGTATTTGGAGAGTCAACTTGAGAATTCTTCCAAAGAATACCATATTTGGAGGCTTGGAAATTGAAGTATCACGACCTCAAGCCAAACCATGTGACACGGTTGCACCAACTATTGGCCATGGTTCAAGAGGAGCCTGAAGAGCCAAAGAAAATAAGCTTATGGATTTCGACACGATTTAGCTATGTAACACGGTTGAGGCTACCGTTGAGGACCAGGTTGGGCCTGACGAGCTGTTTTGGAAAATCAACTGTGGAACTTTTTCCTATTTTACCAATTGAGTATTTAATATTTATAATAACCTAGGGTTACTTCATTAGTCACTTAGCATATTTTGACATAGGGTTATTCCATTAGTCACTTAGCATATTGTGACATAAGAAAACTCTTGAGAGAGATTTTGAGCCTCTTGGTTCGCATTCGACTTTGGATTACCTGTTTTTGATAATTGGATTCTTGAGGGCAATCTTCTTCTTCTTTCTTTATATCTAGGGTTTCTTTTTGTTATACCCATTGCTTTATGTATCTCGGATCGTATCAGGGTAACTTAGTCAAATAATCCTTAGATTAATAATATTATATGTTTTTTTTTAATGGGTATGCCAAAACCTTAAACGAAAATTAAAATGGACCGGAGGTAGTACTAAGCAACTCCAATAATATTAGTGAAAGTTTGAGTCTTAGCTGCTCCCAGAGATTCTACCCTCATATACCCAAAAAAAAGTGACTAGGCCAAATTTGCACAAGGTTATATATATATTTCCACACCACAACAAGTTAACAACCACTATTAAAATAGAAACGTGTTCAGCCTTTAAAGAAATGATTGAAGGTCTGCCAAAGAATAGAACAATTTTCACACAGTAACAGTCCAGTTGTAAGCTAAAACATCAGCCGAGATAGATTGGTTGAAGTGTATCCATATTCACCCAGCTAACCACTCTACTAAGGGTATAATGTGTATATATAGAGTTCTTAATGCTGTATAATGTGTCAATTAAATGGGAAATTTTACCTAAAAACAGCATGCGTACAGCATGCATAAACTTCACGGGCGCCCTCCTGATGCAAAAGTGCTGCGCCTTTGGCAATAGTTCCTAAGACCCATAAGCAGAAAGTTAACGAATGATTTTCAAACCTGACCTCCTTAGAACAAGAGAATGAGCCGAACAAAAGCAAAAGAAGCTCCACACTGCACATGTGCACTTAGTGGAACTTCTAGTTGAGACATTTTCATAATCTTAAGATGCGCAAATGGAAGAAAGAGAAACATAAAATAAAAATAAAAAAACTTTCAGGGAATAACTCAAGATAGAGGATACTAAACAGATCACCACATAGTTCATTGAGTCAGTTAGTGTCCATGCTAGAAAGAACTAAGACTAATAAACCATTTATGTTTCCAGGTTTTGGATCAACATGAATACTAGAGTTATGCATCCAACTAACCTGCTGTGTCAATCATGTCATCCACCATAACTGCAACTTTTCCTTTAACATCACCTATCAGGTTCATAACCTGCAACACAACAAAAGAATCGCTCCAGGACAAGATAGGATGTGTTGAAAGCGATGTTGGAAGAAGAAATGCAAACAGAGTTTACTACTTTGTGTAGTATAATAGCTCTATAATATTGTTTTCACCTGAATTCAAGCATATCTGCTATGGGTTTTTCCCCATTAAAAAAAGAATCTGTAGCAGTTTACTTGACTTGGGAGGAATGCTTACAAACTATGAGACCAAGGCTGACGGAAATACGGCCTACTCCACAAAAAAGAACTTTTTGAGACTGCTAGGCACTTGCAAGCCAAATGAATAGTCCTGAACCTATATAGCATTTTCAGATAGGAATCAAAGGACCCTTTCACCTTCCAACATTCCCCTAAACACGTGGAAAAGCAAAAACAAAAGGAAGGAAGGGAGGGGGAGGATTGGGAGGGGAAAGGATTGAAGCAATAGCGTTGGTTAGTCCAGCCAAAGAGGGGAATTGACCTTTGAGTAGAAACCCTTGATTGGAGGATTAACTAAGTTTTGTGGAAATACATCCTGCTAGATGATACTCCAAAAAACTGTAAGGACAACACATTGCTCTCAAGTTATGTTGCTCAGACTCTTCAACAATGCCCCCACCGGGTGTGTGCCAGATCCTCCAAAGTAGTACATTTTTGGAGGATCCGATACGGGTGCGACAATATTTTTGGAGAGTTCGAACAACATAGCTCACAAATAGAATTTTTAAAGGGGGTCTTCATCTCATCTATTGGGAGACCAGAACTTAAAACATTGTTTCCATGACAATGCAATAAACTGCAGTACCAAGGTTTAGTTTTGTATCTACCTCGGCGACATTATGTCCTTGCCGCCTTTTGTCCACAATGGCTAATGGTGCATCAGATAACTTTTTTGCAAAGGCACGTGCTCTAGCAACTCCGCCAACATCAGGAGAGACCACTACCAAATCATTGGAAGAAATCTTCTTGCTAGCAAGGTAATCAAGGACAACCGGCTGTGCATGCAAAGAATGCAGTCTGCTCATTTACTAATTTAAAATGGGCAATACTTAAGCATTGTCAACAGTACAGAAGAGATTACCTGACAGTACACATGGTCCACTGGAATGTCAAAGTAGCCCATTGATTGCCCGGAGTGCAGATCACAAGCTAGAACACGATCCGCACCTGCTTCAGTTATAAGGTTTGCAACCAATTTGGCGCCAATGGATTCACGACCTTGTGTCTGTAATTAAAAAAATTTATGATTATTAGAACATAATAAAATGCACTAAAAATTGCGTTCCCATCTGTAACTCTTTAAAGACAACTGAGAAAACCTCAAAGCATATGAAAAGAAAGTAGTAAAAAAGGACACAAACTGTTCGACATAATCGTTGCACTATTTCAAGAGTAAAGAACACTAAAATATTGACCCAGAAGAAGATGCAAGAAAATAGTGGCAGAACATCATAAGAGCATAGGGAAATGTCAGGTTCGGCTCTACTCTCTCCCTCTCCTTTCGTAATCACCTTTTGGGTATTATTATACAGGTATATATAGAGGTAAACACCCATTCCCACCTCGATGTGGAATAAAAACAAAGGCAAAGGAGGCTGATAAAATTGACCAATAAAAATTTGAAGCTTGCAAGCATAAAATTTGGAACGGAATCTAGCTTGCCTTTCTATCAGCTCTGGCATATCCAAAGTATGGAATCACGGCAGTAATGGTCTTGGCAGAAGCCCTTCTGCATGCATCTATCATTACCAAAAGCTCCATAAGGTTTTCATTGGCCGGAGGACATGTGGATTGAATCAAGTAAACATCACAGCCTCGAACACTTTCTTGCAACTGGACATAAATTTCACCATCAGCAAAGCGTTTGATGTTGACCTTTCCCAGGTCAAAGCCCATGTACCAAGCAATTTCCTAAGTGACAAAAATTATTGCATCAGTTGAAAAGAAAAACACAGCATAAACTTAAAAGAAGCTTCATAGATTTCACTAATAACTCGTATATTTTGACGAGTGAGGAGAAAAGTTAATGATTACCAAATAAAATAATATCTTAGGAATTCTTACAACGGAATTTTCAGATATCTTTGTAATTGTGTATCTTTTGTAAGAAGAGAGAAAAAAAGTAAAGGTTCCTTTCATCCGCACTTCTTATGCAATATTTAAAAAGAAGAAAATTCTTTATGCTTAACGAGGAATGAAAATCTAAAGCTGAATTATCTAGACTGAAACCGCACAATTCTCCATAGTCCCAAATCCTGAAACTATATCCTTGAGTGGACTGAAAGAGTCAAAGTACAATGTACCACTGGAGTAGGGGTGGACATCTATCGGGTAAAACCGATAACCCGAACCGTTAATTACTTATTGGGTTATCGGTATTGGGTTATTGGGTTAACGGTTCGGTAACGGGTAAAAAAAATTTTATTATTGGGTTACCGGTTCAGGCTCGGTTTAGCAATTCTGTTATTGGGTAAACCGATAACCCAATAAGGGTTTACTAATTTACTAGTTTACCCTTAAGTATATACATACTAGGGTTTCATTTTCATATACATGGTTCAATTTCTCTTTCTCAAATCTCAGTTCTTTCTCCACCGGTCCGCCTCAATCCCTGAGTCCCTGTCACCCTCACCTTCAGTCCTCAGTCCTCAAACTTCACCAGTTCTCCGCCACCGGCCACACGGCTCAAGCAACTTCCGGGCATGCAATTAACATAAGTAAATGGTCTTGAGATTGGTTCTTATCCTGTGCGTACATGTTTGAATTGTGAGAGTACTATTGAAATTGTCAAATCTACTGGTGCTACTCAGCTCTTCTTCAATCATTTATATGGTCAGTTCTGTTTCTCTACAAAAAATGAATTCCCTTTTATAGTATTTAATTATTCTGTTTGACTTCATTATTCTTTTCCTATTTTTTATGTTGTTTAAAAGTTTAATATATTGTTATGGGATGGCTTTAATTGAGATTGGTACTTGTTGTATGTCCTTTAAGAATAAGATAATGAATTGTCTTCTGTGGAAATAATAAATGATTGGCATATGCTTTCCTAATTAACTAATGAAATTTAGGTACAGTGCTTGTATCACAATCACAGTAATCTGGATGGATTTGTTGTACTAAACATATTACATATCCTTATTATTTGATATAATAGAAACAGAAAAGGTATTGCTAAACATTTGATATGACCATCTCATGAAGCGGCCAATATTGTGAGAAATACTGTCACAACTTCGCTAATATATATCAGCACTCTTAATTTTAATTTTACCTTATCGAATAAACCAATAACCGAACCGATAATGATCAATAACCGATTAACCGATAACTAATATCTTATCGGTTTGCTTATCGGTTTATCATATTTATAAACCGATAGGCAAAACCGATAATATTCATAACTGAACCGAACCGACCGATGCCCACCCCTACACTGGAGGCAATCTCCCAAGGATTTGTTTTCTTGTCCTGCTGGAAAGGCTATTCCAATTTTCTCTAAATACTACTAATTGATAACAAATTTTAAGACACTAGATTATTATTTGAAGTTGAGGAATTACTGAACTGTGAAACTCGGGAAGCAAACTTCAGTATGTCATTGTTTACACAGTACAAGGCAAATAAGAAGATCTTGGTTGTCACTAGACTGAATTTGGCAGGCAAGAAAACACCATGTATACACATGACAATCGTCTGGTTTACCTTAGAAAGAGAAGGATTTGCAGTTCCAGTGAATATCTTCAGCCTACTATTGTTTCTACTAACTGCATTCTCTAGGCGTTTTGCTTGCAAGAACTTTGGAAGTGTTCCATCATTGATAATTGGCACGCGAGGCTTCCCATTCACTGGTTCACTTCTTTCACAACTCTGATATCCAAACAAAAGAAAATGATACAAGATAAAGGGCAGATATCTAACAGAGCACAGCAATAAAATTTTGGAGCTTTATCAAAGTTTCAACTTATAACACTAAATCCAGGAAGGCAGAGCAAACTAAAGTTGCACTAAATTATATTTTTCAAATTCTCCTTCACTTAACAGTACAAGAATATAACCCCTTAAAAAGGACAGATATCTAAGAGGAAGTCAAGGCAAACTCCACTTCAATGAATCACAAAAGATTAGAAATGCTATGTAAATTCCATCCCTACTGTGCACTAAACTGCAAAATCAATATAAAGAATTATTAATATTTTCTGAACACCTTCATAAAAAAAAATAGAGCAGGCATGTTTTCCATTTAAATAACAAAAGTAGAAGCCAGATTAAATCTTCTGAAAGGGATTTAGTTTAAAGGAACCAAACAAAGAAAAAGAATGGAGAAAAAAGGGAATGCGAAAGGACTTACAACAAAGGTTGACTGATAGGTTCTTTTAGGAACGAAGCTTTGACGGAGAGAAGAGCCTTTTGTTGAAGTTGAAGGCAAAGCCAAGGAAGAAGCCATTGAAATGGGAATTTTGGGAGGTTTTGGCTTCCTTTAGTTGCTTTTTGTTCTGTCTGTCTCACCTTAGGATTTTGTTTCTTAGGTCATGAGTTGGAAATAGGCATAGGTCGATGGTACAACGTCGTTTGGTTTTCCATCTTTTTAGGCGAGTGTTGGGTTTGTTTGGTTGGAATATGATTTATATCGGTGTAAGTTATGCTGGTATAAGTTATATTGAGATAAGTTATGCTGGTATTAGTTATTCTGGGTTTGTTGTTTATTCATTGTTTGGTATGTTGTGTTAAGAATGACAATTGCATAATTTCTAAGAAGAAGGTATAAGTTATACCGGTGCTAATTACCCCACATTTTATAAGATATAAGTTATCCCGACTTATACCTGGTTTACTAACCAAACAAAATATTAAGGTGGTATTAAATTTTTATATCACCCTTGTACCTCCTTATGCCTCGTACCAAACGACCCCTTATTGTTTGGACGTAATTCCGTCAACCATCTAACATCATACTAGCTGCTGAGAGAGGTAACATGGAATAAAGTGCATATTTCGGGCCCATAAAAGGTGCTTCTTCAATTTGTGCTAGAGGAGTTTTCTTGCTCACTATATCTTGAGGGAACAAGTGCATACATATTCGATTTAAGGATCACCATTAAACTTATGCTTGCATTGCATATATATTTATAAATTAACTTGTTTCAGAATTAGCTTTAGACTAGAGGATCTGAAGTTGAAGAGGAAGAAAAAAGCTCTAAGCACTAGTTGAGAAAGAAGCACCACAATAGCTCACTTCAGTAAATATTTAACCAAAAAATAATTTTTATGGCCAGAGCAAATATATATTGAAATAAATAGGATTTCTAATAACCAATTTTACTTCACTTCTCTAAATATAAGAAAATATGAAATAATAGAAACTAAACATTCAATGAATAAAAGGAAAGGAAACCTGACCGATTATTGTAGCTTCCTTCCAAGGATTGAAAGTAAGAATCTTCAATCAAGTAGAGAAAATTGATTGCGTATATTTGTGAATTCTTTGATGATCGTACAAAGTATGGCAAAGGGAGTTTATATAATGATATAATATGTAAATATTTTCCCCACTTAATTATTGATTGTTACTAATATTAACTACATTAATTGCCCGATACTGAAATTATTCGTAACATTTATGCTAATAATAAACAATCGTATATAATCAGGGATTATACTGATTTCTTTTCCATATTCGTAGTTGTTAATGAATCTTTCTCTTTTGTGGTCTTCATGCATCCCATGTCTATATTTTCTTTCCTGATTATAAGATACGGTATCTTTATAAAGAATCTCGTAGGTGTTTTGCCCACGCCTCATCATTCCTCTTTATTGCTCTTATTCAAATGCCACATGTCAACATATCATTAATTTACATGTGATATCTATTTTTTCACCAATACAGATAGTCCCCCCACTTTTTGAATATTCGAGAAGTGATAAGTTTATTTATGGTGGGAATGTCTTGCTGCCTCTTTCCAATATCATTATATTTTCTTCAAAAGCAAAGAGACGTACGTCTTTTCCATTTTATGCTCGAGACACGTATCTTGCTATGATTATTGACTCTACAGTTTATAGTGTCTTTCTAGGATTTTCTACGGTTATGTCAGTTTGAAGTTATGGTTCATAATGATGTTGTTCTCTTATAAATACCGCATCACACATCATTCAAAAACTTTTTCTAATTTCTTGTATTCCTTTCCAAGATTCTTCTGCAATTTCTCTTCTCCCGTCATGTTTTTACTATTAACAAAAAATGGCTTCCCGTTCTTCGAACCCCTCTTCATCATCGGATCCCCCAAAAACTATCATCGTAGACTAACTTTCTCTTTGTACAGCCCTCGTTAGAAGTAGAAGAGGTGATAGACTTTGTAGTCTAGGTTCCATATTAAGTCGTAGTACTACTCCTTCCCAGAAGAATTCTTCTAAATCTTCTTCTTCTAAAGCTAAAGCTTCATCAACTCCTAAACCTTCTTGCAAAGGCAGAGACCATAACCAACCATTACCTTAGTCTGTAGTTTCTGATATTGTTTCTTAGGAATTTTCCTTCACATCGAACTGTGAGGCATAGAAGAAAGAGTTTTCTTCCGCAGCAAAACTTAAACTTGTCGGTCACTACCCTTCTTTAATCACTTCTGACCTTCTTCCTTTAGTACGCCGTGAATGCTATTGGAAATCCAACTTCCCTATCGCAGATCCTAGTATTGATGATCGAATAACTTCTTATCGCGAGGTTTATTCATTTATTTACACTTATCCTTTTACTTTAGGATTCAAATCTCATATTGAGCCAATGATCATTGATTTTTGTCGTCACTTCAATTTGTATCTTGGTCAAATAGGTGTTATAATGTGGAGGCCGGTAACTTGCCTTCGACACTTGTCAGGCTTAGTCTCAACCCTTTACTTTTCGTCATATTTTCCATCTATATTCCCTGAAGCTTTTCTGCGAAGGTGTTTTCTTTCTTGTAGCAAGAAGAAAATGAGTCTTGGTTAGTCCCGAAGATGACCGTGATCGGAGCTGGTATGCTCGGTTCTTGGTTGTTCCTACTCGTGACTTAGTGGGTGATGAAACATGTATTTTCCTGAGAAGTGGATCTTTTCATGTAAGTATTTTTCTTTTTTCCTTTTTACTGCGCCACTTTCTCTTTAGAATGTTTGATTTCCTCATTCATATTTTTCTATTTTTCAGCAATCAAGAAAGTTTTTGGTGAGTTTCTCGACTTTCGTGATTGGGTAGGAAAAATGTCGTATGGCGCTCCTATGGATCAAAGATCCTGGAAGTTTCTCTCCCAAAAGTTTGAGTGGAAAGTGAAGACCCATGGTTTATTATTTTACTTCACCAGAAATTCTTCTTTTTTATTATTTTTCTTATTGTGACATCTTTCATTGTTCTCAAGATTTTCTATTTATGGCGTACGTCCCGCTTCCGTTCGTGCAGCTAGACTCCCTATTAGCACTGACCAAGAACAAATTTAAGTTTGTCTTCTTCAAAGAGGAAAAATAAAGAAACCCGCACCTCTGACAAGGAAGAAGAATATGAGGTGTATTTAGTGAAGAAGCCACGAGTCAGGAGGTCAGTTGTTATAGATAGTGAACCCACCATTTCCTAGAATCGTCCTTCAGACTCCGTGCATTTACAGCTAGTTGATGTGCCTGATAATGTTCCTCTAGATATCACAAAAGACGAGGATGTTGGTCCTGCTTTGAATCACCCCATAGGTCCTACTGAAAGGTATTTTGCTCAAGGATTTGAGGGTGAAGAAGAAGAGTTCGGCCTTATTTCTGAAGAGCCACCCCTTGCAAGTCTTTCTATTACCCTTGTTGCTCATGTTGTGACCCCTTCTGGTACTTCTATTGTGACTCGTGCTGCCATTCCTTATGGAGAGGCTGGCCCTTCCAGTGGAAGAAGCATGAAACATGTTTTGATTGAAGTCCCCAAGGGCCCAAATTTGTTGAAAAAGTTTAAACGAGCTGCAATTTTGTTGAAACCGTTGATCTGCCCTTTTGAAAGAGAAATCCCAAGTCTCATACCTCCATCACTCTAATGAATAACGTCTTTCATTTCGCTCTTAAGTTATATTCTTTTTCTTTTACATCTTTCACATCTTTTTTCTTTAAGTTTGTAACTTATCTAACATGACCTAACAAGAGAAATCACGATCCTACTATCTACGAGAAGCACACACACAAACACTGAGATGTTTAGGGTTCCAAGCCTTAGATTTCTTACTGCTTTTCTTTTCTTTTGCTGAGTTCTATCGCTGGTCTAAATTTGAGGGTTCTGGGATTTTGAGCGACTGAAAAGAGCCCTTGTTTGATCTGCTGCTCTCAAAAAGGTCAGCACCTCTCGTTCTTTTCTTTTGTTCATTTTATTTGAATACTACAAGTATGCTAAGTTAGGTTCTATATATTTCAATTGTTCTATGGTATTTAATATATTAATATTTGTGTTATGTTAGTTTAGTGACTCCTCGTGATTAGCCTGTTCTGCTATGAATCTTTAAGTGATGGTTGATTAAACCATGATTGATACCTGTTGATCTTTGTCCGAGTTTACAACAGTCTCCATGCCTAAGTTATTATATATTCATGTTCATCATGAACTTCATAGGTTTCCTTGACCTGCAGTAAGCTTATCTTGTCTTGTTGCATCTATGTAGTTTTGTGAGCTTTGAAGTTAAGTTTATCACCTGATAATCATAACTAAGATGGATCTGAACATGTTTAAGTTTATATCCCATGTCTTTTAATCTTAATCATGAACTTTAAGTGTCTAAATGCTTTCTTCTTTGCTTATGTTTGTTAGACTGTTTTCTAAGTTATTAGTATGGTCTTTCACTTTGTTTAGTTATTATTATTTCTGTTAATCTAATATTGCTTACCTAAACTTCATATTTTTCTTTCACTGATGATTCTGCTGCGATCTTTACCTCTACATATTATTTTCCAGCATCATATTTGTCTTGTGATCGAGTTTATCATTTCATAATCCTAACTGGAATGAACTTTCACCTGAAAGTTCATAAGTTCATATCATTTAACTAAAGCCTAAAAAATCTAAGTGTCTAAATGTTTTCCTTCTCTATATCTGTATCTGCTAGCTCCGATGGCAAATTTCGGGCTATCATTGTGACATTTTCATGATTATACCTAATTGTTGTTTGCTTCTGTATGAAACCAAATTGAGAAGGTCCATATCAAATTATCAAGATCACCGACAAAGGATCATACAAAGTCGAAGCAGGGAACAAAGAGCAACTACCGAACAACTGGAACGTGGCCCACTTAAAACGATATTACTGCTAAGGTACGACCCCATTCATTCTTTTCTTTACATATATTATGACTTTAACTAACACTTGCAAGCAACAACCAAAGAATGGTGCAGTTATTAGGCCTAAAAATACGCGTTGCACTCTTTTTTCCTTTAACCGATTTTGTCCCAAATGGATTTGTTCGGCGAGGTTTTTAACGAGGCAACAGTAGATCGTGCTAACTTATAATTGAATACCAGCTATGAACCAGAGTCGAGGGTCACATTAACAGTATCTGAGCCCTCTCTATGATCAGACTCGAATATTGGGGGCCATCACCCTCGGATATTGATTTTAGCAAGGAAGGAACTTTATGTCTAGGCTCCGTGGATAGGATTTATTATAAGAGCAAACGGTCAAATGAACCATGCGCACATAAACCACTTAAGCCATAACATGAAGCTTGTACACATTTGCAATGTTGTATGTTGCGCACAACAATGAAATAAAGTTTCTACCTTGCAGATAAATATTTTGTCTCCTAAAAATTGCTACATTTTGTTCCTTAAGGACATTGAGCCCAAGGGCTAACTCTATCCAGATCTAAGAGATCACCCCCACTCAGGGACTATCCTCCAAGGAAAACTCAGACGGCTTGGGATATCAAAGCCCGGGGGCACAAAAATCTATTAGGTAGTGCTCGAACTTTACAGGCTATAACCACCCACACTCGGCGACTGTCGTCTTGGGCAAGCCTGGATGACTCGGGTATCGAAGCCCGGGGTAATAAGCCTATTGGACAATACCCAAACTTAAAAGGCTACGAACATCTTAGAAATGGCTCGGAGACGTCCGAAACCCGTAACCAAAACATAAGGCTTTCGAAAATTCCAAACCAGTTCAAAGGCTACTCTCGACAAAATTATAATTTATAAATATCTAAGTAAGCGCTTTGAGGAAAGCTTCCGATGATACCAAGTACCCACGAGTTTTATGCTAAATTACATAGAGAACAAAACTTGTTCGAACCTCTAAACGAGACCTAATTACAATGTGCTAAGACATTTTAATCTTTGCAATCATAAAGAAAAAGCCAAAAGAAACAAACTTGAAAATTGCCAAAGGGTAAAAGAAAAGTCTTGTATATATATATATATAAAGATATTTACAAAGGCCACGACCTCAACAAATTATACAAAAATACAAAAATAAAGGAAAAACTACAAGGCGCTTAAGCCTGATCTTCACCGGAGCCCGCCTTGTCACCGGGACTATCGGGGTCTTCTCTGCCATCGGATCCGTTGGAACCCTCAGAGCCTTCCTCGTCCTCAAGATCTGCCAACTTCTTGTCCTTCGCCTCGAGCCTCTTAGCATTTTTGATCTTGGCCGATAGGTCAAAATCCTGGGCATAAACTTCCTCGAGAGCCTCTCTTTGGGACTGCCACTTTACGTATTCGATAGTGACTTTCAGGCGGTCCTGGGCTACCTCAGTGTAAGCTTTGTACTGGGCCACCATCTCTTTAGCATCGGCCCTAGTGACTTGGCTATTTTAAGCTCCTTGCCAAGGGTATCCTATTCAGCAACTACCGAGCCCAGTTAAGATTTGAGGTCTTCGATTTTTTGGGACCGGGCCTCAACTTTCTCCCTCTCCGCTCAAAGTTGGAGCTCCACCGAGGCCAGCTGTTCCCATGCAGTCTCCTTCTCCGAAGCCAATCAGTCCATTTTTCCCTTCCATTCTTCGGCTTTGACCTTGACCTCGTCCATCTCAACTCGAAATATGTCGATCCTGTCAAGCTTTTGCTGGACCTGGGAGTTTTGATCGTTGGTCACCGTGTCTAACTCGTCATCAGTAACTTCAAAGATCTTTATCCTGTTCCACCAGGTCGGCATGTTTTTTCTAAGCCGCATCTAACTTAGCCCATAGTTACCTAATTTCTCCTTCGCGTTGCTCGCTGAGAATCTTATACATATCCCTTTTCTCAGGAAGCTCTTTGACCTCGGCCTCGAGTTGGCTAAGCTTAACCCGGCACCGGAGAAAGGTTTCATGGTGGAGTGCCAAAGCCTGCAAAAGTGTGAAAAAGGAAAGGCATTCGAGTTATCAAAAACTAAATTTGAAGATAAAAGAGTGTAATGACACCTTACCCGATTCAGTGCCTGTTGTGCTTCGTTGAACAAGCACGGCACATCCACCTCGTTCATTTTTGCATGATATTCTTCGGTTACTAGGCATCGAAGGTATCTACCATACCGACATGGGCAGAAAGAATTCAGGCATCATCCGAGATGGTGATAATAACTGACCGCTTCCGGCGAGGATCCATGCTTGGAGTGGGGAATAGACTAATCAACCTTGGGCTCGAGTTCGGCCCGCCAACCTCCGAGGATAGACTTTTCCTCAATACCTCTAAGTCAACCAACCCGGAGAAGTCCTCCAAAGAGGTTGAGTTCACACCATCAAAAAAACAACAGAGGGGATCGTCCGCTCCATGAGCACCCTCGTTAGATCGCTCCTTCATCGCTTGGCCTTCATTGAACATGGATTGTGTAAACGAAGGCGATCTCAAAATTTCAATAACACCGGGCAGAGGGAAGTCAGAATCTCGAGAGATTTCGGCCCTCACCTCTGCACCAACCTCCAAACCCGAGGGGGATTAGCCACTGTTGTTTCCCCCTCGATTTCCATCCACTCTTCGGGGATGGACGACTCACAGGCCATAATAATTTCTACCTCCTTGGGCTCATCCATGACACGGTAAAGCAAGTTCGAGTCAGGTACCCAAGAACTGGAGCTTTCCTTTTGCTTACGAGCCAACCTTATCCTTGGTTTATTTTTCTTCGAGCTCGAGGAAATCGGAGCCCTCCTTCTTTTCTTTTCCCCTGTTGCAGTTTCGGCTGCCCCGAAGCAGAAGGATCGGCGGGTAGGCCCTCACCCCCTAGTAAGGGCCTAAGCTCGATCGTCTTAGGTAGACATTCAAAAATGAGAAATGAAGGAATGAAAACATAGTGTTGAAAAGGAAGCCTAGAATTCGGTCATCATCCGAGATGGTGATAATAACTGACCGCTTTCGCCAGGATCCATGCTCGGAGTGGGGAATAGACTAATCAACCTTGGGCTCGAGTTCGGCCCGCCAACCTTAGAGGATGGACTTTTCCTCAGTACCTCTAAGTCAACCAACCCGGAGAAGTCCGCCAAGGAGGTTGAGTCCACACCATCAAAAAAGCAACAGAGGGGATCGTCCGCTCCATGAGCACCCTCATTAGATCGCTCCTTCGTCGTTTGGCCTTCATTCAACATGGATTGTGTAAACGAAGGTGATTTCGAAATTTCAATAACACTGGGCAGAGGGGAGTTAGAATCTCGAGAGATTTCGGCCCTCACCTCTGCACCAACCTCCAAACCTGAGGGGGATTAGCCACCGTTGTTTCCCCTTCGGTTTCCATCCGCTCTTCAGGGATGGATGACTCGCAGGCCACAAGAATTTCTACCTCCTCGGGCTCGTCCATGAGACGGTAAAGCAAGTCCGAGTCAGGCACCCAAGAACTGGAGCTTTCCTTTTGCTTACGAGCCAACCTTATCCTTGGTTTCTTTTTCTCCGAGCTCGGGGAACTCGGAGCCCTCCTTCTTTTCTTTTCTCCTGTTACAGTTTCGGCTGCCCCGAAGCAGAAGGATCAGCGGGTAGGCCCTCACCCCCTAGTAAGGGCCTAAGCTCAATCGTCTTAGGTAGACCTGCAAAAATGAGAAATGAAGGAATGAAAACATAGTGTTGAAAAGGAAGCCTAGTGCTACTTATCCAAGAAAAGGATCCTTACCATGAGAACGGGCCTCACGGCGGCCATTCGAGAGCTCACATCACGAGCACTCGACATAAGCCATCTGCAAACAAATGCCTCCGATCCACTCCTTGAACCAAGGAATGGCGTTTGGGACTCGAGTGAGGGCTGCACCATATCAAACACCGATGAGAAAAAAGAATGAGAAAATATAAAATCGACGTTTAAAAGGGAGTTATACTTACATGATACATTCCACTTCTCGGGGAATGGCCTCCACTAGGTAGGCATCAGGTCGGCGGTCCTCACCCGGACAAAATGTCCTTGCTAATCCTAATCCTGGTCCTTGTCAATACTTGAAAATGGGGCTTTGCTGGCCTGACGTACAAGCCTTATAGTCCCCGCTAGGAGTAGATGATCAATGGTGAATATGCATTAATCATTTTTTGTTCACAAAGAATTGAAGGAGGATCACGATCCTCCACAACGGTGGGTGGATTTGGCCGAGGCATACGTCATACCTCCTACAAAAGTCCAAGATGACCGGGTCCACCGGGCCTAATATAAATGGATAAGTGTAAACACTCAGATATCCCTCAACATGGATAGTAATGTTATCATCAGGACTGGAATCACTACGTCCTTATCCATCCTGCCGTAGTCTTTTTGAACCAGTGGAAGAACGACTTAAGTAATGGAGCAGATGTACCGTGACACCGCCTTGCAACGGCCTTGAACCTAAGAGGGCTTTTCGACCTTGAAGTCGTCATTAACCGAACACCCCCTAAGGACAAACATTTTCAAGGGGGCTCGACCATCGGTTTATCTGTGGCCGCTCCCGGAGCGCACCTCTCAAGGACAACCACATCTGATATGGTCTCATATACCTCAGTGGTGGGCTACAAAGAATAAGGAGCACCTTTCTAGGGAATGGTCTTGGAAGTTTTCACCATTTTTATCTAGATAAAAAGGTTTGAAAGGATGAAGAAGAACGAGGAGATGAAGGGTGAGAACTTGCTAAGAAAATCACTCACACTGACTAGGGAAAAAGAAAAGGTTGCAACTTAGAGAACGAAGGTAAGAATGTTGGAGAATGAAGGAAGACAATGATATCTTGAAGGATCAAAGGTAGAAGCTTGGTCAAAAGTAAAAAATGAACGAAGGAAGGAGTATTTATAAAGGCTTTGCGCCGTTTTGCATATAGGGACTGGCTGACACACATTTGGGGTCATTATGATGCAACTGATGGGACGTTTCAGTTTCTTTGTCATTTTATGTCATGGCGTGTTGAAGAAGGGGTCGAAGAGCTCATGTCGTTCCTCTTCATTTTCGTAAAACTTACTTTCCGAAAAATAAGGGAACTATCTATATACGGGTAAAACCGGTCTTGTGGGACGCCTCAACTTTTGATAAGATAAAATCAAACTAAAAATGTGATGATAAGGAACCAAAGTCGAGGCAAAGGTCTCATCGAGCTAGAATCTGGGGGCATGACGCCCACCCTCGAGAATATCGGGGCCATGATCCTGGATCGATCCAAATCCCAAAAGACATCGAAAAATATTATCGGGCAACCAAACACGATCAACAAAAGGTCGTGATATCTGTGACTGACCGGATATCACGTCATGGATCTCGGCACGTATCTATAGAGAACTAGTGATTGGTTAAACATAAGAGTTTTTGCCTTTTATAGAATTATGCTTTGGGTAAAACTCCACTAGTATATACATGGGAGTCTAATCATTCATTGGCAAATGGTAATGCACGCATACCAAGGCAATATATTGTTATTTTCTTTGTTATTCAAAGATCTTATTCTTGTCCATCAGTGTTTAGTTACTGTGAGTCCAGATCGAGGGAGGATATTTTATCAAGGCTGAAATGATTTAGGCGGTTTGATAATTTACTATATCTTTACCTATTTAATTTAACACAATTTACTATTTATATCGAATTACTATGCGTATCCTTAAACTCGGTTACAAATTTAACTGTTATCTATTTTTTTTGGGTAAACAATACGCTTTCAAATTTCTTGTGCGAAACTTGAAAAAGAAAATTCTACAAATAAATGTGACCCCAAGTTTTTTGTTAGCACCTGGAATAGTGAGATGTTTTTTAAGAATATCCTATTTTTGGAATGCCATATATTATTTTTGTATTACGGAATGTGCTTGTCCTTATCACACCTCGCATACATCATATATGCATGTCTTCCCCACACTGGGCCCACATCCATCGTCCTTTCCTACTTGTCAAGTTATTAGCAAATCAGAAATCTCAAATATCAGAGAATTTGGGAACCACTTTAAGCCTGCCTATTGTTTTCATCGAGCAGAGTTATACATGTGGTGCAAAATGATCGGGTTGAATATGGTTTGGGTCGAAAACGAATACTAGAAAAATAGATTAATTATCCGATTTGATCCATATTTAATACGAATAAAAAACGGGTTAACCTAACACATATTATCTATGACTTCTTATATATGATCATTTTTGGGAGGATTCTTAGTCTCCCTAATTTAGGTTTTACAAATATAAAAGTTAGGCTCATTGGTTACTCATTGATTATCCATTTTCTAAATGGATAATATCCATATTTGACCCGTTATTAAAAAATTCATTATCCAACCTATTTTTAGTGACTAGTATCTATCAACGTGTGCGTTGCACGTTAATTGTCACACCTCCTTTTTTATACACCTACCCCAAAGGATAAATGTATAAGGGAGTTTTTCCATTTAAAGTGACATTATTCGAAATGGGATTATTTATTTATTTCAGAGTCGCCACTTGGGATAGGATTGGCTTTTGGTGTCCCAAATCACCGATTTAACTTGAATCCCAAAACGAGGAAAATTTCGACTTCCCAGTTGGAGTCTGCAAACCAGAAATTCTGACTAACGAATTCTGTTGACCCGAGGGAAGGTGTTAGGCACCCCCGGATCCCGTGGTTCTAGCACGATCGCTTAAATTATTATAAATGGCTAAAATTTGATTTTTATACATGTTCCAACCTATAATGTAATTTTATAATTATTTACCGCTTTTTAACTATTTTTACGAAAGTAAACGTCATTTAAAAACGTGTTTTCGGATCACGTCACATAAAATGCACCCGGATCCTCGACACATTATTATTCAACGTTTTTGGATTTGGATTTGGGTCGCATGAAATGCGCACCCATATTTAGGAAGGTAAAATTATTAAAGACGCACCTAAAGTGAATAACATCTATTTAACTTTGCGAAAGGCCGCGAAATTCGCTAAATGGCACGCTCCGAATGCTAAGTATTTTTTATTAAATAATTAATAAGGGCCCCGCAACCTATGGATTCTGTTTGGCGAGACTCATCTCCCCTTTTTTATTAAAGGCCAACTTAAAGCAACTAAGATTTTTCTATTTACTATTTGTCTCTAAAAGGGCTAATTAATTTACATTTATGAATTCGAGCCTCGAATTCAAGTCCGAATTCAAACAAAAGTGGTGACCCTCTTAATTTGAACCTGCCACCTAATTCGAAACCCAAATTTATATTTGCGAATTAATTCTCATATTCCTATATAATCTTTAAAAGGTTTTGACTAATAACAAACCTTTTGGGCCTTGTAAGTTTGGCCCAAATCTATAATAAGTAGTACGGCCGATCATAGGGCTTTAGAGAGGCCCAGTTGAGAGTTTTCATGGCCCAAGAATCTGGTTGGCCATTTGGACAATTAAATAGGCAGTGGGCTCATTTCACAGCCCAATGGCAAGAGCCCAGGCGTGGGTAATTATTGAGGCCTTGCACATTTCCTTTTTTTTAAGCAGGTAACAATAACATTTTCAACCTTCTAATTTCAAAACCTCAATTTTCAAACAAAACTGAATACACAGTGATATTATGAGCTGAAGCATACGATCTATGTACAATTCAACTCCTATCAATACCAATGCTAAAACCGATTTTCAGGCTATCTACTCAAAGTAATTTAAACTTCCAGTTGATTAGGGTCAGCAGTCATTCCACATTATCTACTGGAAACGAATCAATCACGAAACATACAACTCTACAATCTAATATCATTGAGCATGGAATTTCCCTTTTCAATTCAACACAGTCCTGGATAGTCCCTAAAACAGTCATATTACAACTAACTAACAGATATATGGAGTAACTGTCACGACCCCAACCCGGTCGTGATGGCGCCCAGCACACTACTAGGCAAGCTCGACCACTTATCATCACTTAGCCCATTTAACAAGATAGAGAATCAATAAATCCTTTAAATTAAATACCAGAATATACTGAAGAAATACGGAAGTTTAACAAAATACGGAATACAGCCCACTATGGACCCGGTGTCACGACCATGAGACTCTAAATACAGAGTTTTCATCCTAATACAAGTCTGTCTAAAAGCTGAAAACACAGAATATAAAGATAGAGAGAGAGGGGAGAATCCACGGTTGCGAACGCCCTACGGCTACCTCGAATACTCCCGGGGAATGCCTCTGGAAAGCTGGTCAAAGCTCACTCAGCCTGTGTATGCCTGGGATCTGCACACAAGGTGCAGGGAGTAAAGTGAGTATTCCGACCCAGTGAGTAATAACACAGTTAAAGAAATAATGCATTAAAGGATGCAACATATATACATATAATGGTACATTAGTACCCGCTGCGGCGTGCAACCCGCTCCAATACAAATATCGCTACGGCGTGCAGCCCGCTCCATTTATTTATCATCGACGACGCTCACTGGGGGTGTGTACAGACTCTGGAGGGGATCCTACAGCCCAAGCGCAATATTAGCCATCTCGTGGCATCAAATAGGCTCTCGGCCTCAATATCAATATATCATTGCTGCGGCATGCAGCCCGATCCATATCAATGTGTCATTGCTGCGGCGTGCAGCCTGATCCATATCAATGTGTCATTGCTGCGGCGTGCAGCCCGATCCATATCAAGTATAAACATCCTCACTATCGGGTCCTCGACCCATCTCAGTCAAGTAATGCACAGCCTCTCGGGCATAATAAGTTATAGGGAATCTCAGCCCTCATATACTTTCATTCAATATTCATGTTCAAAAATACAGCTCTTATAATATTTTTAACAGTTGAAACATGACTGAGAGTATGGTTTTATGCAAACAAGTGAGGAAAAACACATAAGGATCCCCTAAGGGTTCTACAGGACGGCACAAGGCCCCAAACTTAGCAGTAAGCTCAATTCTCAATAATAAAGTATGTATATCAATCGCCAATATAGTAGAAAAATAACACTCGGGATGGACCAGGTCGCAATCCGCGACAGTATATGACCCCGCACTCGTCATAGAATGCGTGTCATGCCTCAATATTGCGTTACGATGTGAAAGTACAGGGTTTCAAACCTTCAGAGTAGCATTTACATCTATTACTCACCTATAGCCGGCCAAATACTACTCTGCGATGCCCTTTCCTCTCGAATCGACCTCCTCGCGCGTCGAATCTGGTCAAAACCACATAAACATCGATGAAGCTCTAAAAGATGGGGTTTTATCCATACATATCTGAAATTCTCCCCTTAATGCTACTACAATGATCCAATACGGTTATGTAACTTCAATCTACAATACAACATTCAATAGGGCCAATATTGGTAATAAATTCCTTAACTTATGCCATTTACGCATATTATCAAACACCTTGTAGGCATAGATATTTACACCTCATAACTATAGTATCGGTTCCTCCAACTATCATCATTAACCAACAATTCATCTCACCATCATTCCTAACCAATTTATAACTTCCAACTACACATGTATGACCATCCATTCACACCCAACCAACAAATCCTATCAAATAAATACCTTTAAATTCCTACCATGTTCATGTATTTGAATTGGGAATTTATGGTCTCCAATCACTATACCATAAGTTGTAATACTTGATTCATACTCATATTCCCATAATATATCCATATATGTAAGTCTAAAGTGTAGGATTTACCTTTTGAAAGAAATCTTGCAAAACCCTCCTTTGAATTCTTGAAGGAATTTCTTGAAAATCTAAGTGTTTGATGAGAGGATTTCACCAATAATAGTATAGGAATGATGGAATTTCACACCAAGATAATGGAGATTGCTTACCTTGAAGATTGGGGGAGATGAAGGTCTTGAGAGGGTGAAAGAAGAATCCCAAGTTCGTCCAAATGAAATGGGTAAAAATGAACCCCAAAATGAGTATTATAGGCTGTTTCGGGCGCCACATGTGGCGCTGGATCCAGTAGCTCAAATTTCTGGGCGCCACGGCTAGCGCCCGACGCTGCCTAGGGCACTGGCGATACAAAAATGGCCATAACTTGCTCTATACACCTCCAAATGACGAATGGTTTGATGCGTTGGAAACTAGACTCAAAGAGCTTTAATTTGATAGGTTGTGAATCACATAACTCCTTATATAACCGGAGATATGATCTTCCAAAGTGAGGTCTTGTGCGCACTTATTTACAACTTTCGTCTATTATAAAATTTTCCAACTTCAAAAGTTCCCGTTAGCCATCCGAAATCACTCTGAAGCCCCCCGGGACCTCAATCAAACAGGCCAACATATCCTATAACATTATTAAAAGTTGTTCCATTCAACAAAAATCCTCAAACAACACCAAAACCATCAAATTACATCGAATTATCTCCTAAGTTCTTCCAAACTTCCAAAATACGCATTTGATCAAAAACCAGACCAAATCACCTCCGAATGACATGAAATTTTGCGCACACATCTCAAATCACATAATGAAGCTACAGCAACTCTCAAAATTCCATTCCGATCAACCGGAAATCGCCAAAATCCTAACTTCGCCAAAATAGGCTAACTTCTACACCGAACCTCCAAAATAAATTCTGATCACACTCCTAAGTCTCAAATCACCTTCCGGAGCTAACCGAACCACCATAATTCACATCTGAGACCTCTAACTCATAAGTCAACATCCAGTTGATTTTTCCAACTTAAGCCTTCTTAAAAGAGACTAAGTGTCCCCTTTTTTTGTCAAAACCACTCCAAACCAACTCGATCACATAAGATACGGATAATGAAGCATAAATAAGTTGGAAATGGGGAAAACGGATCATAACTTATGAGACGACGGGTCGGGTCATCACAGTAACCAACAGAAATTAACCAAGCTAACAGTCCAAACAGTCCATTGTAACTACAAAATGAGTTTGAGCAGTCCTAATTAATACAAATAGTCCTATCTAACATTGATTCATATCTATTCAAATGCAACTACAGCTGAAACTAATAATGAAAGCAAAAACAAACAGGTTCGGATTGTAAAGATGCTGGATTGTATGGATTTCATGTTTGTTCAAGTACAATGAGTGAAGCTTCATGTCATGAAGGATAACAAGTGTACCTGGAATTGAGTAAGATGAAAAGGAGGGAGTCAGTAATATTATATAGCAGGCAACAACTCAAATCAGCAGCAGAACAAGACCAATTTCAAGACCAAATTGATACCACAGCACCCAGGAAAAAATAACAGAGAATCAACAGCAACAAAACAACCCAAAACAACTTGAACTAGACCCAAAATGACTTGAAATTGAAGCTAGAACGCTAGGGAACTCAGATGAAAATCAGCTTGCAATCAAACTCAACATTTAAGGCAACAACATTTGTTTTTAGAATTTTCTATTGGATTTTTGTATATTTTTGGATTTTCAGCAGAAATTAAAATCTAAGGTGAAAGTTTCTACAGCTATATGATTTCAAATTTGAACCTCTTAAGTGTTGAGGTTCAAATTTTTAATTTCAGACTTGAGAAAGGGGATTTTTAGGGGAAATTTGAAGCTGGCAGAGACTTAGGAATTTTCAGACTTCTCACCCTGTAAATGAAGGCATTGGGGCTGCCTTTTATAGGCAAGATATGGGGCAGAATGTTCTAGAAGGATTTTTACTCATTTTCCCCTTTTTTTATTTTCAGAAATTACTTATTAATCCTGAAATTATAGCTTGTTGCCCAAGTTACAGCATTACAAATATAGAAACTTACACTAAAGCCCCCTTCTAGAAGGCCCTAGTGTGTTCTTTTAGCTATGAAAAACCTATACTACCCCTGCTTGAGTTCTAAAATTACTATGTCTTAACAAACCAGCCCTTTCCTATGCCCAAATTACCCCTACTTGCCTCCTAAAATTACTAAACCAAACAACCCCTTTACTTGAGTTAAAAATTAACTATAATTAGTCCTAGTGAACCTAAATCAGCTATAACCAATCAACAAGCCTAATTAACTTGAAAAAATGAACACTAAATTGAAAAACAACTAAAACTAAGCTAAATACCAACTGAATCAAGGTAAACTAAAAGAAAAATTCAACTAAACTAATAATTGGAGCTAATTGAAATTAAACTAACCCTTAACAATTAAACTAATCAAAACAGAAAGAAAGTAAGAAATTATAAGCACCAATTGATGCATAAACTATTTACTTGAACAATTACTAATTTGAATCATCAAATTAAACCAACAGAAACACTTAAAACAAGAAGCTAACAACAAAATTCAACCAATGCCTAAATTAATCAAAATTAAGCTAACATCTAAACATTTAAACTAATAGAATCGAATCAGGAAAAACCATCAGAAAATCTAAAGGGTTTATGAAGTTTAAGATAAACGATCCTAAATGAAGAATTGTAATTAATGAAAACAAAACAAACAAAAACAAATTAAATCAGAAGACTCACCAAAGCTTTGAACCCGGACCCTAGTGCCTTTCCAATTTCGACCACGACGTGATATTAATCAACCATTCTTGTCAAGAATGGTTGAATAACATCATATCGTGGTAAAGTTGTATCCAAATCAGAGAAGGAGGTGACCTTACTCAAACTTCAGATTTTTAAAAAAAGATTTGAGAGGTTTGGGGAACATTCGGAGGTTAAGACCCATGGATTCGTGATGAGGGAGGTATGGGGGTTATCAGGTATCAATTTGGGGAGGTTTGGGTGGACTAGGGTTTTGCCGGAAAATTTTAATTTAATATTCGAGGGACTCCAGGCAGATTTCAGGGACAGGGCTTTGGGGGTTTGAAAGAGGAGGCTATGGCGGTCCTACGGTGTTAATTTGAGGGTGAACGGAGAAGGTTGAGTTTTGGCCGGACAATTTTAGTTGAATATCCGACGAGTTTGGTTGTGATTTGAGTGAAATGGGTTGTGAATATGGAAATAGGGGGTGGAGGAGTATCTGTGGTCTAATTTTGGGGTACATCGGAGCATCGACGTTGGCGGAGGCAATTTCCGGCCGGCGGCGGACGGCGGAGATACGGCGGGGGGAGGTGCCGGCTTTACAGGAGAGAGGGTTGGTACGAGGAAGGCAACAGGTGTCTTAGGGTTTGGATGTATTTTCGAAAAGTTTTATTTAAAATTGAAGGATCAATCGTGGCCGTTAGATGAGGAAAAATCAATGGCACAGATCAAACGACGCCAAACGGCATCGTTTCATTTAAAAGAGGGGCAGGCCAGATTTTTTGTGGACTGGGCTTGGGATTTGGTCCGATTTTAGGTAACCTTTGGGCTAGAATTGGAATTTGGCCCAAACATTTAGTCTTTTATCAAGATCAAGCTTTTATTTCTTTCTTCTTCTTTTTTTAATTCCTTTTAGCATTTATTTTGTATTTTACTTATTTTATATATATATATATATATATATATATATATATATATATATA
>MU707523.1:129127-156322 GCA_026770625.1 Nicotiana glauca
TTTTTTGGCCGGGATTTGGAAAGAAAAAGCTCCTCGGTTTTTTGGCCGGGAGATCCTCGATTTTTGGGCCGGGATTTGGAAAGAAAAAGCTCCTCGATTTTTTGGCCGGGAGATCCTTGATTTTTTGGCCGGGATTTGGAAATAAAAGGCTCCTCAGTTTTTTGGCCGGGAGATCTTCGATTTTTTGGCCGGGAGATCCTCGGTTTTTTGGCCGGGATTTGGAAAGAAAAAGCTCATCGGTTTTTTGGCCGGGAGATCCTCGATTTTTTGGCTGGGATTTGGAAAGAAAAAGCTCATCGGTTTTTTGGCCGGGAGATCCTCGGTTTTTTGGCCGGGATTTGGAAAGAAAAAAGCTCCTCGGTTTTTTTTGGCCGGGAGATCCTCGATTTTTTAGCGGGATTTGGAAAGAAAAAGCTCCTCGGTTTTTGGCCGGGAGATCCTCGGTTTTTTGGCCGGGATTTAGAAAGGAAAAGCTCCTCGGTTTTTTGGCCGGGAGATCCTCGGTTTTTGGTCGGGATTTGGAAAGAAAAAGCTCCTCGGTTTTTTGGCCGGGAGATCCTCGATTTTTTGGCCGGGATTTGAAAAGAAAAAGCTCCTCGATTTTTTGGCCGGGATTTGGAAAGAAAAAGCTCCTCGGTTTTTTGGCCGGGATTTGGAAAGAAAAAGCTCCTCGATTTTTTGGCGGGGAGATCCTCGATTTTTTGGCCGGGATTTGAAAAGAAAAAGCTCCTCGGTTTTTTGGCCGAGAGATCCTCGGTTTTTTGGCCAGGATTTGGAAAGAAAAATCTCCTCGGTTTTTGGCCGGGAGATCCTCGGTTTTTTTGACGGGATTTGGAAAGAAAAGGCTCCTTGCTACCATGATTTGTTTCTCTTTTAGGGTTTTCATTTTTATTTCTTATCTTTTTTTTTTGTTTAGTTTCTTCTTTTCTGCTTCTTTTTATAGTTTCCGTTTTATTTAGCAGAATGCACGAAAGAAATTGGGGAACACTTCCTTTTTGGCCGTTTTCCTGCTGCAAAGCTGTTTCAACGCTTGCGCATTTCATTTCTTTATGGGCTGCACCTGCTTCTTGCATGGTTGCTTTGAATGGAACCTGTTTTTAACAAAGAACAATTTATTAGTTTTGAAACAGTGGGTTGTTTTGTGGCCTTGATCATCCCAATTGCTTGATCCCGGCCCCTTTTCCATTGAGAACTTTGCTGCTTGTTGGCCTTGAGGGTGAATCTCTTTTCAAACCGACGGGTTTCAACTTTTAGGATTTCATGATGACTCGCCCGTGTAGGCTCTGACCCTTTAACTTTTCCTGCTCTTAAGACCTTTGTTTTTTATTTTCTTTCCTTTCCACTGTCTTTGTTTTGAAGAATCAACCATCATGGTCAATCGAGATTGGACTGACGCACCCACTGAAGCTGGGTATTTTCTCCAGCTTTTGCCAAGCGGAGCCCTATAAAACCAATCCTGCCACATTTTCTTTGTAGTAATTCGGAATCAGTGTTAAACCGAAAGGGATTCAAAGAAGAAATATACCAAAGGCACGTAGATGAGTTTAAAGAGAAGCGTCCCTTTCGGGGGGAAATAAGGACTTATCTAAGGTGTGCATGCTGGCTTCAAATGAACATGACATGCTGCTTGGACTGGATGCTCGACCCAGACAAACTTTCCAGCTTCTCGTGAACCTATAGATCCGTATTTCGAAACCAAGGAACCTTGCCAGGACTCTTTTCGTGGTGAGATGTCTTCTTTTCAGCTGACAGCGCCCTTTGCGGGTTTTCGCCAATCGACCTCTCTCATTTCTCTTCTCACCGTCGCCCGATAGTGCTCTTTGCGAGTTTTCACTAAGCGGACTCTCTCATTTTCAGTTTCTCTACTCACCATCGCCTTATGTTGCCCGAAGGTTTTCACCAATAAGACTCTCTTATTTTATTCTCTCGATTTGCATTGTGTCAGATTCCAACAATGACGTTTTCCACTTCCCTGCCTTTACCAATTGATCGGAAGGACTTGGACGAGGTCTTTGGGGTAAAAAGTATTTTGGGCGGAACTACAACTTTGGAAATATTTCGGCGGATTCATGGTCGAACCATTATATCATCTGCCCCAATTTCATCTTTTGGGGAAATTAAGATTTTTGTTTTGGTGTGACTGAACCTCAGGGAGAGGCTGCCTACGTACCCTTTAGGGATCAAGTCAAATGTAGTTCAGGCAAATAAATTCTTTTTTGTTTTGTTTTTTTCTCTTTCTTTTTCCTTTCCTTTTCTTTTATTTTTTTTTCATTTTTTCGTTTCTTTTTCTTTTTTTTTTCTCTCTTTTTTGATAGTACTTCCGGGTTCCAAAGAGGGTAGCCAAATAAACGGAACTAGCTCAAAGGGTTTGCGAAGGATTGATAGTGTTTCGGGGTAGCGGGAAGGAAAGCCTTCATCATCTCAATTGCACAAAAGACATCGCCACAGAAGGTCTAGACATCGTACCTTTTTACTGCATCTGCATTGACTGGTGTTTCGGGATCATTTCCTTCGATGTCTCCCAGGTACAATGCTCTTCTTGGCAATATCTTTCGGATTATGTATGGACCCTTCCAATTAGGAGCAAACTTTCCTTTTGCTTCCTGGTGATGAGGGAGAATGCGTCTGAGCACGAGCTATCCCACTTCAAAGTTCCTAGGACGTACTTTCTTGTTATAGGCGCGGGCCATTCTTTGTTGGTACAACTGCCTGTGGCACACTGCGGCCATCTGTTTTTCATCAATTAGTGACAACTACTCTAGCCGGGTTTTAACCCGCTCACTGTCCTCGATTTCTACTTCAACGATTATACGAAGTGAAGGGATTTCTACTTCTGCTGGTATGACTGCTTCAGTTCCGTAAACCAACAAGTACGGAGTAGCTCCAATTGATGTACGCACTGTGGTGCGATACCCGAGTAATGCAAAAGGCAGCTTTTCATGCCATTGCCTAGAGCTTTGAATCATCTTTCTCAAAATCTTCTTGATGTTCTTATTCGCTGCTTCAATGGCACCATTGGCTTTTGGCCGATAAGGGGTAGAATTTCTATGTGTTATCTTGAATTGTTCACATACCTCTCCCATCAGACTATTATTCAAGTTTGCAGTATTATCGGTAATGATAGTTGCAGGAATGCCAAAGCGGCAAATGAGATTGGAGTGCACAAAGTCTACCACAGCTTTTTTGGTGACCGACTTGAGAGTGATGGCCTCAACCTATTTTGTGAAGTAATCGATTGCAACCAATATGAATCTATACCCATTTGAAGCTTTCGGCTCGATCGGCCCAATGACGTCCGTACCCCAGGCAACAAACAGCCAAGGTGCTGACATCGGATGAAGCTCTATTGGAGATGCATGAATCGAATCACCGTGCACCTGGCATTGATGGCATTTTCGAACAAAGCTGAAGCAATCCTTCTCCATGGTTATCCAATAATATCCCGCCCGCATGATTTTCTTTGCCAAAACATATCCATTCATATGAGGTCCGCACACCCCTGCGTGCACTTCATGCATAATTCTTCCGGCTTCCTCGACATCAAAATATCTTAGCAAGTTGAGGTCCGGGGTCCTTTTATACAAAACATCACCGCTTAAGAAGAAACCACTCGCATGTCGTCTATGGTTCTCTTCTGATCTCCAGTGGCTTGCTCGGGGTATTCTTGTGTTTTCAGAAATCTTTCGATATCATAATACCAGGGTTGAATGCTGGGTTCCACCTCGACCGCATTACAATAATCGTGTCTTTCTTTGATTTGAATTTCCAGGGGATCAACATGGGCATTGCCTGGGCAAGGCAGCATTGAAGCTAAAATGGCGAGTGTATCAACTATTTAATTGTGACATCGAGGGATGTACCTGAACTCTATTGACTTGAAGCGTTTAGTGAGATCTTCCACATACTGCCGATATGGAACGAGCTTAACATCTCGAGTTTCCCACTCTCCCTATGCTTGCCGAATAATCAAATCGGAATCTCCCATGATCAATAAATCTTCAACATCTTGGTCAATGGCCATATTCATGCCCATGACGTAGGCTTCATATTCAGTTGTATTGTTTGTGAAGAAGAATCGGAGCCTAGCCGTAGCTGGATAGTGCTGACCATTGGGTGATATCAAGATTGCCCCAATGCCTACACCTCTTGCGTTTACTGCTCCGTCAAAGAACATTTTCCAAGCACGAGTGTCTTCAGAGATAGCTTCTACTGAATTAACTTCTTCATCTGGGAAGTATGTGCTCAATGGTTGGTATTCATCGTCAATCGGGTTTTCCGCTAAATGATCCGCCAACGCCTGGGCTTTCATTGTCGTGCGAGTGACATAGACCATGTCAAATTCAGTGAGCAGGATTTGCCATTTTTCCAGTCTCCCAATGGGCATCGGTTTCTGGAATATGTACTTCAACGGATCCAATCTGGTTATGAGATAGGTAGTGTGGGCTTGAAGATAGTGTCTCAACTTTTGAGCGACCCACGTCAAAGCACAGAACTTCTCTCCAACAAGGTGTACTTAGCTTCATAGCTGGTGAACTTCTTGCTCAGATAGTAGATCGCCTGCTCTTTTTTGCCGGTTATATCGTGTTGCCCCAGAACGCAACCAAAAGAATTTTCCAACACTGTCAGATACAAGAAGAGAGGTCATCTTGACTCAGGTGGGACCAAAACCGGAGGATTTGACAGATATTCCTTGATCTTGTCGAAGGCCTCCTAACATTCAAATGTCCATTTGATTATTGCATCTTTCTTCAAAAGTTTGAATATGGGCTCACACGTGGTAGTCAGTTGAGCAATGAACCGACTAATATAGTTTAACCCGCCCAATAAACTCATCACATCTTTCTTAGTTCTCGGAGGAGGTAGATCTCGAATAGCTTTTATTTTTGTTGGATCTAACTCAATACCTCTTCTACTGACTATGAAACCCAGGAGCTTTCCTGATGGGACTCCGAAGGCACATTTGGCCGGATTCAGCTTCAAATCATACTTGCGCAGCCGTTCAAAGAACTTTCTCAAATCTCAAATGTGCTCACGTTGAGTTCGGGACTTGATGATTACATCATCCACATACACCTCTATCTCTTGATGCATCATGTCATGGAAAACGGCAGTCATGGCTCTCATATAGGTTGCCCCGACGTTCTTCAGCCCAAACGGCATGACCCAATAACAATAGGTACCCCAGGGTGTAGTGAAAGCTGTCTTCTCAGCATCTTCTTCATCCATCAACACCTGGTGATATCCTGCGTAACAATCCATGAAGGACTATATTTCATGTATGGCGTAGTTATTAATAAGGATGTGGATGTTGGGCAACGGAAAATTATCTTTGAGACTCGCCCTATTCAAATCTCGATAGTCCACACACACCCGGGTTTTCCCGTCTTTCTTTGGCACTAGAACCATATTAGCTAGCCATGTAGTATATCGGACCACTCAGTTTACCCCTGCTTTCAGCTGTTTTGTGATTTCTTCTTTAATTTTATCACTGATATCGGTTTTAAACTTTCTTTGCTTTTGCTGTACTGGAGGACAATCGGGGTAAATTGGCAATTTGTGCACCACTAGATCCACACTTAGTCCTGGCATGTGATCATACGACCAAGCAAACACATCTTTAAACTCAAACAAGAATTGAATTATTACATCTCGAGTTTTCTCATCTGCGTGAATGCTTATTTTGGTTTCCCTTATTTCTTCGGCAGTTCCCAAATTAACTGGTTCAGTGTCGTTCAGATTTGGCTTAGGTTTGTTCTCAAATTGTTCCAATTCTCGGTGTATTTCCCTAAAAGCCTCTTTTTCATCATATTCTGGTTCTTGATTCATTATTTCACAGTTAGACAGCGTTTTTGAGTCTGGGCATGAAGTCCGCAAGCATGTCATGTTATTTAAAGCTACATTATTATAACTGAAAAGAAAAGATGAAAGGGAAAATAATGAAAATCAGAAAGAATAAAGGGAAAATGGATGATGAAATATTGATTTCATTTCTTGGAATTTGGAAATATAACAGGGTTTACATTTAAGAATTTAAAAGACAAGAAACTAAAGAAACATCCGAGTTACACCCTGAGACAACTCGAGATGCAGAAAAGGTGACAAGGCTAGTCTACCGGGACTCCCGCCTGATCGGGAATGGCGTAGCCTTCCAATTTTGGAGTTTGGTGTCTGGTCCCATGTAGAGCACCTCAGCGGTGCTAGTCCCTTCCCCCGGCTGGACCATGTTGGTTTCATAAAGCATTTGCCTCATAGCTCCACAGATATCTTCTATTTCATCAGCCGTGAACACCTCATCATCCTCTTATACACCGTACTTAGGCTTGACAAAGGTCTCATAAAGATGTGGCAATGGTTGCGGTAGAACCCATCCATCTTTCTTTCTTTCGTCAGCCCATTTCTCATCATCTGGGGTAGGGTGGAAGCCTATCCCGAAATACTTTTTTGCTGTGGGTAGCGTTATCGGTTTGGTTATTCCTTGCAAACTTTTCCCAACCCTTTTCCTAGTTTGAAACCATGTCTAATCATTTCTTTGGCTACCATGATCAAATCATTAGATAAGAAAGGCTGGGGGCATGGATATCCTTCCTCATACTGATCAGCTACCACAATTTCAAAGGCTTGATATACAATATGCTCACTTCCCTCCCTCGCCTCCAGGCATGGGATAGATGGGTCACAATATATGGACTGCTCACCTTCCCCATGAACCACGATCTCTTGATCTTCATGCTCAAATTTCACCATCTGGTAGAGGGTAGAGGGCACAACTCCTGCAGCATGGATCCAAGGCCTTCCCAGAAGAAAATTGTAAGACGTAGCCATGTCTAACACCTGGAAAGTCACCTCAAAATCCACCGGGCCTATGGTCAGTATCAAATCAATTTCGCCGATGGTATCTCTTTTAATACCATCGAAAGCTCTCACGCAAACATTATTTGGAATAATCCTTCTCGTCCCTATCTCCATTCCTTGCAAAGTGGAGAGTGGGCAAATGTCGACCCCCGAGCCTCCGTCCACCATGACCCGCTTAACATAGTAACCTTCACATTTGACCGTCAGGTGCAAGGCTTTATTGTGGGTAGCTCCTTCTAGAGGCAAATCACTTTTACTGAAGGAGAGTTGGTTGACGGCGAAGAATCTTTCTGCCATCCTTTCAAGTTGTTCAACCGAAGTCTCGATTGGCACATATGCTTCGTTCAGAGTTTTCATAAGGATCTTCTGATGTTCGGCAGATTTGGTCACCAGTGACAACAGTGACACTTGCTCAGGACACTTCCTCAATTGGTCTACTATTTCATAATCTGACATTTTCATTTTCTGAAAGAAGGCCTCTGCTTCTTCAGCGTTCACCGGCTTCTTAGATGGAAAGCACTTGCGTGTGGCACTGTTTACCTCTTGTATATTTGAACATTTTTCAACAGGGACTGTTCCTGGAAGTTCTCCTGAAATTTCCTTGCCTTTGTATGTGACCACTGTTTGTTGGTAGTTCTACGGCACTGCGGAGGGGTCGCTCATGGGCTTCTGCGGTGCGCGTCCATTCACCACTGGCTCACTCAGCCGAGGCGGTTTAATTGTCCCTCGCACCACGTAGGCCCCTTTTGGCACATACATCTGTGTCCCCTTCTTCACTTCATACTTCCTTGGAGTGCTCAAAACTAGTGGTTTCTCTTGGCGACCTCGCGGAACATAAAGAACCCCGTGTTTAGGAGGCACCGACTCTGCTTTTGTCTCAGTTTTCTTCTCAGGCTCAATTTTGATAGCTTTATCCTTCTTCTCCCCTTTTTCCTGCTTTGGGGTTACCTTGGGCTTCCTTTCGGCATTGGCAATAGCAATTATGGCTTTTAGAGCCGGATCAAAGTCTCGATCTTCACAAATCATGCCGATTACCGGCCCGTTGTTGTGAGCGGGTAAGGGATTATTGGTGACAATTGGGGCTTCTTCATCCCTCACCACTATTTTCCCTTGTTCGATCAAATCTTCCACAACTTTTTTCAATGTCCAGCAGTTGTCAGTATTGTGCCCTTCAGCCCCTGAATGATAGGCACAATGAATACCCCGTTGATAGGCTGGAGATTCCGGGTTCGGCCTATTTTGGGGAATGGGATGTAATAGGTTCATCTGGATGAGCTTCAGGAACAAACTGGAATATGGTTCACCAATCGGGGTAAAATTTGGTTGCCTAGGTAGTTCCCGAGGGCAAAAATTATTTTGTGGTGGTCGGGGATTATATTGGTTTTGGTAAGGGGGCTGGTTTCTTTGGAATGGAGGTGGGTTTCGATTAGCTTGTGATTGTGGTCGGCCAAAAGGTTGAGCATTCATTACCGCATAGGGTGGAGGAGCATAAGTCATATCTGTGTGAGGGTAATAGTGCTTAGGGGCTCTTTTTGAGAACACCGGTCTAGGAGCCCGGTACCTTCTTCCTCCCGATGCCGCCATCACTATTTCCTCTTTCTTTTTGCCCTTAGCCATTCCTCCAGACCCGCCTTGGATGGCTTGGGAGGTTGCTCTTATGGCCGACTGGCTCAAGATTCTGACCGTTTTTAGCCCATTCTCTACCATCTCTCCGATTTTTATTGCCTCTGCGAAAGGCTTACCCATAGCGGACATCATATTTTGAAAATAATCTGCCTCTTGATCCTGTAGGAAGACAGTGACCATCTCAACCTCATCCATTGGAGGCTTCACCCTTGACGCCTGTTCACGCCATTTAATTGCATACTCGCGGAAAGTTTCTGAGGGCTTTTTCTTTAGATTCGCCAAGGAGTTCCTATCTGGCGCAATGTCTATGTTGTATTGAAATTGTCGAACAAAGTCTCTGGAGAGATCATCCCAAACATGCCAACGCGAGACATCCTGATCCATATACCACTCTAAAGTGATACTAATCAAGCTTTCCCCGAAATATGCCATCAATAATTCCTCTTTTCCGCCGGCACACCGTAACTAATTGCAGTTCCTTTTCAGGTGAGCGATGTGGTCGCCGTGCCCATCATACTTTTCAAATTTTGGCATTTTGAATCCTGATGGTAAGTGTACATGCGGGAACATACACAAGTCTGTATAGGAGACGTTTTTTTGCCGGCTCAAGCCATGCATAATTTTCAAGCTTTGCTCGAGGCTTCTCATTCTCTTTGCCATCTCGTCCTACTCTGGGTCTTTGGGGGTTTTATACTGCCCTGGCGTAAGCTCATATATTGGCTGAGAGTAGGTGTACTGAGGATAATGAGTAGGATCAGCTTGAAAGACGGGATTCTGGAATGTGAGGACCGATGGGTCAAAAGTATGCTTCGGTAGTGATGGTTGGGTTGTTGCGGAGGCTGGTGGAGCTGTGAAGATATTGAGATCAATTCCGGATGGGAACACCTGGGGTGACCTCAGAGGGTGTTTCGAAGAAGTTATCAGTCATAGTAGGTTGCCCTAAAGGAATATTTGGACGGCTGATAGGGACAGTGGTAGCACCTCCAGATCTAGGGAACAACTCCGGGAATCTGGGGATAGTGCTTGGAGGTTCCTTTCCGTTGTTCCAAGCATCCCACATTTCCATCAATCGTAGGTGCAGGATCCAATTTTCTTCAGCTGTGTAAGATTCAGAGGCCGGGATCCCAGAGATTGGGCTGTCTTCGGGTATGGGGATTGCAGGCAGGGTCATTTCAGATGACATCTCTATTTTTCCTTTGGATCTGGTGAAGTATCGATGCGAGGCCAATTTACCACAAACCAACCACGGTTTCTAAAATATTCAGCTGGAATGACAGTAACAACGGTTAGTGTGAAACAAGTAACATATAGGTAACTACACATTGGAGTGTGATGCACCTATACAGTTAAATAAATATCTACATGTTTGCTTTGATCACATGCGTCATCCCGGTTTTTCTCTTATTCCTTTTTTCTTTTATCTTTTTGTTTTGTTTTTCTCTCATTTTCTTTTCCCTCTTTTCATTTTCTGTTTTTTTCTTTTCTTTTTGCCTTTTTGTTGTTGTTCCTCTCTTTTTTTTGGGGTTATGGTCGAATACTACGTAGATTGCCTACGTATCATGACTCCGCATGAATCAGACCAAGCATAGTTCTTGCAAATAAATGCAATAGTAAGAAAATAATTTTTGGGAATTTTCAATTTTTCATTAATAACAACTGCGGTTACAAAAGCTACTACTATTTGTTTTTCTTTTCTTGAAAAGAAAATTACAAAAATAGACTTAAATACAGACTCGATTAACTAAGAATACATCAATGCTTCAAATCTTGGGGCCGCGGAGCATCGTTCGGCATCGCCGAGGGCCTACGTGCAAGACCCCTTTGCAACTGATCTAAATCATTCATGATGTAACGCTCCTCCAATTTATAAAATTAAAAAAAAAGTTTCGAGACACGCTAATTATAGAATTAAATTATTATTATTATTTTCTTGCCTATAGTGAACACACTTAAATAATTGGATATACAATTAGGGAATAGTAATAATTTTAATATTATTAATTATTAAAGGTGGGTATCTTTAATTATTAGTTAAGTTAAAAAAAAAAAAGGGAAAAGGGCCTAAAGCCCATAAAATGGGCACTTAAAAAAAACAAAGGCTATTCAAGCCTTAAGTAAAAGGCTGCCAACGTGAAAGAGAGCTAAAGCCACGAAAACAAAATAGAACAGTAGTTCTGTTCATTTAAGAAGCAGGGCACGCCGGCAAGAAAAATTCTAGGGTTCTTCATAACTCACTTATTTTTGAACTCAGGTATATAAAATTCCCTATTCTCAATTACCCTATAATAGTAATAAATGATAATTGAATAGTTATTTCCCTTCTTTCTCTGTATTAATAGTAAATCCCATGTTTAAGTGTGAAACTTTGAAAGTAATTAAAATACACTAGTTGTTGTAGAATCAATTATTTGACGGGTATAGATTGGACTGGGGTCTACGTATTGGCTCAAGGAGTATTGAGGTGAGTTGATATAACCCTTTACTAAAGTGGTTTAACTCACAAAAGCACGCATACAAGGTGTTTGATGAATTGCTTAAAAGAGTTTATCTTTATTTAATTAGAGCGAGTGGGTACCCATTAATTTAGAATTGTTCTCGCAAAGGTTTAGATGACCTATTATGCTATTAGTGCTTAAATTTTCAGATTTTTGTGTTATTCTTATATGCTATTTTCATGTTGAAAAGCATGAAGAAGAAAGAATCTTTAGAAATATTTTTATATGTTTATTTCATTCTTACGCCATGTTTTACATTTAAGGATACCAATATGAGCATGTACGTAATATTCTATAAAGAAAAGATTTAGACTTGAAAAGTCACAAGAAGAAGTTTTAGAAAGAAAAGATTTTTGGGGAGTATCCTTTATTCTGAGAAGGGGTCATCGTCCAGGCCGAGGGTCCTGACCAAGGCGTTGACTTCCTGAAACTACTTGTGCCAAAGTAGGGAGCACACGAGCCGAGGGTCTCGTTGCTGAGAATTTACTTAGCCATGCTAAGGTATGATACATGAGCGCTGAGAACCATGAAGCGAGTGGCACCTCGTGGATTGGGCCTATTCGATTAGGTTGGGATCGAACCCGTGCCGATCACACGGTGACTGATACAAAATTAAGTCAGGATAGTTGGAACTCCCAAAGTATAAAGTGAAGTATTTTTTTAAAAGAAAGAAAAAGAAAAGAATTTCTTTTGGAATATTCATAAATTTCTATTATGCAATTATTTTAGAATTATTCTTATAAGCTTTATGTCTTACATGCATTTAGAACCTTTGCTCGTAATGTATATGATATTAAAGTTTCTCCTCCTGTTGTTGAGACTCACTGAGTACAATGGATGGTATTAACGTTCTCTTTTGGGAACCTACGTTGGTCTGCGATACAACGTAGGAACCGGATTTGCAGGCGAGCAGGCCACGAGTTAGGACTTCCTTTCCTTCCAGTGCTATTGGTGAGCTCCGCTTTTGTTCGCGGAGTATTCCTTAAGAGTCATTTTTACTTAGCTATTTCTTTGTTTATTTAGAGAACTGGCCAGGAAATCTCATGTCCTGAGCAGTGCGTCAGCTTATCAGTAGAGGCTTCATAGACATAGTCGTTGGGTTAAGATTCAGATGTTTTTAATAATAACATAGTAGTATTTCATTAGTTACTATGGATAAAGTTTTGGAGTTGATTTATTTAAATGTTTAAATTAATCAAAAGTATTTGGTTAGAGTATTTCCTTGTTGCATATATAGTTTGGAGTTATAATAGATTTGATAAGCAGAGATGGTTCGCTCGGTCATGTTTAGTGATCGAGTGTCGGTCCCGGCTTGTTCAGAAAATGGGTCGTGACAAACTTGGTATTAGAGCCCCAGGTTTATGGAGTCCTAAGGGTCTATGAAGTCGTGTTAGTAGAGACTTGTTTATGGGTATGAAACGCGCCATACTTATAAATAGGAGGCTACAAGCATTTAGGAAAAATCTCATTTTTTTGTCATACTTTAGATTGTGCAGTAGATCCTACCTCTAAGAAATTATCTAATGTATTCGTTTCTCCAAAATTCGCAGAAATGGATCGTACTCGCAACTCTGACACCGACACTCAGGATGCTGCTCAAGAAACTCTTGCTACTATTGTGGCCCAAGGCAAAACTAAAAAGGCTTCAACCTAGAAAAGGAAGAGTAAATCCACAGTGGGGGTTCAAGTACCCCGGGGTGAACATGAGGAAGAGGTGGAGCATAATGATCCAGTACCCCAGGATACAGTACTGCCCCCAACAACAGCTCCGGCTCAGACAACTATATCTCCCAATGTAGGTCAGATGTTTAATATTGTCAACAGTGCTATGGAGATGTTTAAAGCCTTTATGGCCAACCAGAACGAGAGAAGAGATGAGATTCCGCCTCCATCAAATAGACAGAACAATTCTAAGTCCTCAAGAGTTAATGAATTTTTTAAGTTGAGTCCTCCAATGTTCCATGGTTATATAGTTGATGAAGATACGATGTTGTGGCTGGAGGGTGTCAAGAAATCCCTACGAGTGATGAAAGCATTTGATGATGAAGCTGTGGATCTGGTTGCTTACCAGCTTAGGGATGTGGTCGGCGCTTGGTTTGAGATGTGGGAAAATGAAAGAGATGAAGATGATGGTCCGCCTACCTGGGAAGAATTTGAAGAGGCCTTCATGGCTAATTTTATCCCAGAAGAGGATAGGGAAGCTAAGGCTACAGAGTTCGAACAACTCAAGCAAGGGAATAGAAGTGTGCAAGAGTAATACATGGAATTCATAAGGTTGTCTAAGCATGCTCCTCACATGGTTAAGACAGAAAGAGCAAAGATTCGCAGGTTTGTTGGCGGTTTGGCTTACCACATTAAGGATACGACATCAGCTGCAGTGGTAGGAATGACAACTTTCTCATCTGTTGTGGGGTTCGCCAAGCACTTAGAAAAAGACAGACAACAAAGGAGAGAAGAGAAAGAGCATAACAAGAAATCTCGGACAATGGGTAGGTTTAATGGTACATCCAGCGGAGGTGGAAGGTATTCCTCTAATAAGGAGTCATTAGCACCAGCTCAGTCCAGTCATCAGTCAGGTGGGGGTCTTCCTTCAGACGTACTCAGAGTTATGGAAATCAGTCTCGCCAGAATCAGAATTTTAGGACATCATCCTCACATAGCCAGAGTCATGTTGAGCAACATTCACACCAACAAAGTATTTGTGGAACATGTAAGTGGCAACATTCAGGTCAGTGCAAGCTTGGGTTTCATGGTTGCTACCATTGTGGAGACATTGGTCATATAAAGACCAACCGCCCAAAGTTGCGACGTAATTTTAGTGGTGGATCAACTCGTCCTTCTAGTTCCTCAACTAATGCAGTTGCACCACCTCAGGCTCGTGGTTCTCATAATCAGACTGGGCATGGAGCAGGCAGAGGTGCAGATCGAGTTACTCAGGGAGGGGGACAACCCCGTTTGTTTGCTACACTTGATCGTCAGAGTGCAGAGGCATCTGCAGAAGTTATTACATTTTACTTTTAGTTTGCTCACATAATGCTTATGCCATAATGGACCCAGGTTCAACATTTTCATATGTGACTCCATACTTTGCAATTAACCTCGGCCTAGAACCTGAGCAACTTACTGAGTCATTCCTAGTATCTACTCTAGTTGGGGAGTCAGTGAAAGTTACCAGAGTCTATAGAGGTTGTATTGTTTCAGTCCAAGGTCGCAACACCAAAGCCGATCTCATAGAGTTAGAAATGGTGGATTTTGATGTGATCATGGGTATGGATTGGTTGTCTTCCTGCTATGCCATGTTAGATTGTCATACCAAGATAGTCAGGTTCCAATTTCCAAACGAAGAGTCTTAGAGTGGAAAGGTAGTTCAACATCGCTTGTAGGTAAGTTTATTTCTTACTTTAAGGCACAACGAATGATCGGTAAGGGGTGTCTCGCCTATTTGGCCCACATTATTAATCCAGAGTCAGAACCACCAGCTCTTCAGTTAGTGCCAATTGTTAGAGAATTTCCAGAAGTTTTCCCAGATGACCTTCCTGGACTTCCTCTTGAAAGAATCATAGACTTTGGCATTGATCTCATGCCAGGCACTCAGCCCATATCTATACCTCCTTATAGGATGGCTCCAGCAGAACTTAATGAATTAAGAGAATAGTTGAAAGACCTTCTTGACAAGGGCTTCATCAGGCCGAGTGTTTCACCGGGGGTGCCCCGGTCCTGTTTGTCAAAAAGAAATATGGGTCTCTCAGAATGTGTGTCGATTATCGGTAGTTGAATAAAGTTACCATTAAGAACAAGTACCCACTGCCAAGAATTGATGATTTATTTGATCAACTTCAGGGTACAAAGTACTTTTCAAAAATAGACTTGAGGTCGGGGTACCATCAGTTGAGAATCATAAAAGAGGATATATCTAAAACAACCTTTAGAACTCGCTACGGGCACTATGAATTTCTAGTGATGTCCTTCGGGTTGACAAATGCTCCAGCTGCATTCATGGATCTCATGAATAGAGTTTTCAAGCCATTCCTGGACACCTTTATTATTGTGTTTATAGACGATATTTTGGTGTACTCTAAGAGCAAGGAAGATCATGCAGAACACCTCAGAATAGCCTTGCAGACCTTGAAGGAGAATGAGCTTTATGCCAAGTTTTCAAAATGTGAGTTCTGTTTGCAGTCAGTGGCATTCTTAGGCCACATGGTATCTAGTGAAGGAATAAAAGTAGACCCTCAGAAGACAGAAGCAGTCAAGAACTGGCTTAGGCCAACAACGCCAACCGTAATCAGGAGTTTCTTGGGGTTAGCTGGCTACTATAGAAGGTTTGTGGATGGGTTTTCCTTACTTGAAACTCCATTAACTAAGTTGACTCAGAAAGTAGTTAAGTTCCAATGGTCAGACGCTTGTGAGCAGAGTTTTCAAGAGTTAAAGAAGAGGTTGACCAATGCACCTGTGTTAACCTTGCCGACAGGATCAAGTGGTTTCACAGTGTATTGTGATGCCTCCAGAGTGGGCCTTGGTTGTGTTCTTATGCAAAATGAAAAAGTTATTGTTTATGCTTCCAGGCAGTTAAAGAATCATGAAAAGAACTACCCCACACACGACTTGGAGCTTGCAGCAGTGGTGTTTGCATTAAAGATATGGCGACATTACCTTTATGGCGAGCATTCTGAAGTGTTTACAGACCACAAAAGCCTCCAGTACATTTTCAAGCAAAAAGAACTAAATTTGAGACAGAGAAGGTGGCTCGAGCTATTGAAAGATTATGACATCAATATCCTTTATCACCCGGGCAAAGCTAATGTGGTAGCAGATGCACTTAGTAGGAAGTCAATGGGTGTCTTGGCCCATCTTGCAGTACAAAGGCGATCTTTGGGTCGAGAAATTCAAAAACTAGCAAATGATGGAATTAGATTGGATGAGACCGAAGAAGGAGATATAACTGCTTATGCCTTAGCGCAATCCTCCCTTGTTGCGCATGTTAAGGCTAAGCAAGACGAAGATCCGTACTTAGTGAAATTAAAAGAAGGAGTCAGAAGCAAAGAAATCACTGCTTTCACTCTAGGAAGTGACGGAGTTTTGAAGTTGAATGATCGGTTATGTGTGCCTGATGTAGATGGTCTTAGGAAGGCCATAATGGAGGAAGCTCACAGTTCGAGGTACTCTATCCACCCAGGTGCTACCAAAATGTATCTAGATTTGAAAGAATTGTATTGGTGGAAAGGCATGAAGAAACAAGTAGCAGATCATGTGGCTAAATGTTTGAATTGCCAGCAAGTCAAAGCTGAGCATCAGAGGCCTGGTGGCCTAGCTCAAGACATAGAAATACCACAGTGGAAGTGGGAGATGATTAATATGGATTTTGTAGTAGGTCTACCTCGCACGTACCGTAAACATGATTCAATTTGGGTTATTGTAGACCGACTGACAAAGTCCGCACATTTCCTACCAGTAAAGACGACAGATTCCACAGAGCAGTATGCGCAGTTGTACATCAAAGAAATAGTCCGATTGCATGGTACTCCAGTTTCAATCATATCGGACAGAGGACCCCAGTTCACAGCACATTTTTGGTAGGCATTTCAGAAAAGATTAGGTACCAAGGTCAATTTAAGCACCGCTTTTCATCCACAGACCGATGGCCAGGCAGAAAGGACCATTCAGACTCTCGAAGATATGTTGTGTGCCTGTGTTATAGATTTTGGAGGTAATTGGGATGATCACTTGCCACTTATAGAATTTGCTTACAATAACAACTATCAGGCCAACATTTGTATGGCTCCCTATGAGGCGCTATATGGGCGAAGATGTAGGTCTCCAGTGGGTTAGTTTGAACCAGCAGAGGTGCCGTTGATTGGTCCAGAGTTTGTTTGTGAGGCCTTGGAAAAAGTTCAGCTAATTAGAGAAAGACTTAAAGTGGCTCAGAGTCGTCAAAAGTCTTATTCTGACAAGAGGCATCATGAGTTAGAGTTCATGGTTGGTGATAAGGTGTTTTTGAAAGTTTCACCGATGAAAGGAGTTGTGAGGTTTGGTAATAAAGGGAAACTTAGCCCTAGATTTATCGGACCTTATGAAATTCTAGAAAAGAAAGGAAATGTGGCTTATAAGCTAGCACTACCCGTTGAGTTGTCCTCTGTTCATCCTGTATTTCATATGTCTATGCTTAGAAAGTACATTCATGATGAGTCACATATAATACCTGCCGATACTATAGAAATTAAAGAAGGCTTGACTTATGAAGAGGTACCTATAGAAATTCTCGATAGGCAAGTAAAAAAGTTAAGAACAAAAGATTTAGCATCGGTAAAAGTTTTGTGGAGTAACCATGATTCAAAAGAGGATACATGGGAGGTCGAGGAAGATATGAGAAAGAAATATTCATATTTATTTGAGGAAAAAGGTATGCGAACCTAAGTTTGGTTTGACATTTATATTTTATTTATTAAACACAAGTTAACAAGTGTTTCTGTCATTCCTAGATTATATTTAGTTGTTGTAGTAATTTAGTTTATGCCGTAGTATATTTAATTTATTAAAGTGATTTACTTATGCTAGAGTTGTTGTGCTTTAGATTCTTGTTAGTTATTGTGGTACCTCTTTGCCGGAGTGTGAGTAATTAATTTATGAGCTGTGTATGGTGCCTATGAATGGACTGTTATGGTATATTTGGTTGTTGTTGGTGTATTTGTGACAGGGATATTTTTTTTTGATAGTCCAATTTACGAGGAAAACTATGCCGAAATTTTTGAAAATTTAGGGAGTTAGCCAAAATTTTGAGTCCCTTGGAAGAGTCAGTAGTGCTAAGAAAATTTAAGACGTTCAAGAACCTAAGCGATGATTGTTAGCTTAAGAATAAGGCCCTAGCAACATTCGAGGACGAATGTTTTTAAGGAGGGAAGATTGTAACGCTCCTCCAATTTATAAAAAAAAAGTTTCGAGACACGCTAATTATAGAATTAAATTATTATTATTATTATTATTATTTTCTTGCCTATAGTGAAAATAAATATATATATACACACACACTTAAATAATTGGATATACAATTAGGGAATAGTAATAATTTTAATATTATTAATTATTAAAAGTGGGTATCTTTAATTATTAGTTAAGTTAAAAAAATAAAAATAAAAATAAAAAAAAGGGAAAAGGGCCTAAAGCCCATAAAATGGGCACTTAAAAAAAAACAAAGGCTATTCAAGCCTTAAGTAAAAGGCTGCCAACGTGAAAGAGAGCCAAAGCCACGAAAACAAAATAGAACAGTAGTTCTGTTCGTTCAAGAAGCAGGGCACGCAGGCAAGAAAAATTCTAGGGTTCTTTATAATTCACTTATTTTTGAACTCAGGTATATAAAATTCCCTATTCTCAATTACCCTATAATAGTAATAAATAAGAATTGAATAGTTAATACCCTTCTTTCTCTGTATTAATAGTAAATCTCATGTTTAGGTGCGAAACTTTGAAAGTAATTAAAATGCTCTGGTTGTTGTACAATCAATTATTTGACGGGTATAGATTGGACTGGGGTTTACATATTGGCTCAAGGAGTATTGAGGTGAGTTGATATAACCCTTTACTAAAGTGATTTAGCTCACAAAAGCACGCATATAAGGTGTTTGATGAATTGCTTAAAGGAGTTTATCTTTATTTAATTAGAGCGAGTGGGTACCCATTAATTTAAAATTGTTCTCGCAAAGGTTTAGATGATCTATTATGTTATTAGTGCTTAAATTTTCACATTTTTGTGTTATTCTTATATGCTATTTTCATGTTGAAAAGTATGAAGAAGAAAGAATCTTTAGAAATATTTTTATATGTTTATTCATTCTTATGCCATGCTTTACATTTAAGGACACCAATATGAGCATGTACGTAATGTTCTATAAAGAAAAGATTTAGACTTGAAAAGTCACAAGAAGAAGTTTTAGAAAGAAAAGATTTTTGGGGAGTATCCTTTATTCTGAGAAGGGGTCATCGTCCAGGCCGAGGGTCCTGACCAAGGCGTTGACTTCCTGAAACTACTTGTGCCAAAGTAGGGAGCACACGAGCCGAGGGTCTCGTTGCTGAGAATTTACTTAGCCATGCTAAGGTATGATACATGAGCGCTGAGAACCATGAAGCGAGTGGCACCTCGTGGATTGGGCCTATTCGATCAGGTTGGGATCGAACCCGTGCCGATCACACGGTGACTGATACAAAATTAAGTCAGGATAGTTGGAACTCCCAAAGTATAAAGTGAAGTATTTTTTTTAAAGAAAGAAAAAGAAAAGAATTTCTTTTAGAATATTCATAAATTTCTATTATGCAATTATTTTAGAATTTTTCTTATAAACTTTATGTCTTACATGCATTTAGAACCTTTGCTTGTAATGTATATGATATTAAAGTTTCTCCTCCTGTTGTTGAGACTCACTGAGTACAATGGATGGTACTGACGTTCTCTTTTGGGAACCTACGTTGGTCTGCGGTACAATGTAGGAACCGGATTTGCAGGCGAACAGGCTACGAGTTAGGGCTTCCTTTCCTTCCAGTGATATTGGTGAGCTCCGCTTTTGTTCGTGGAGTATTCCTTAAGAGTCATTTTTACTTAGCTATTTCTTTGTTTATTTAGAGAACTGGCCAGGAAATCTCATGTCCTAAGCAGTGCGTTAGTTTATCAGTAGAGGCTTCATAGACATAGTCGTTAGGTTAAGATTCAGATGTTTTTGATAATAACTTAGCAGTATTTCATTAGTTACTATGGATAAAATTTTGGAGTTGATTTATTTAAATGTTTAAATTAATCAAAAGTATTTGGTTAGAGTATTTCCTTGTTGCATATATAGTTTGGAGTTATAATAGATTTGATAAGCAGAGATGGTTCGCTCAGTCATGTTTAGTGATTGAGTGCCGGTCCCGGCTTGTTCAGAAAATGGGTCGTGACACATGACCTGGTGAACAAATATCATCACTGAGGCAAAGGACGTGGTACGACCCATTCGCTCGCCGACCTGACACTTACTGACAATATAATGGGCAATGTTTCTGATCATTTCCCTGATTCGGCCCTTTTCTTGGAGGAGTCGGCTTATTTGTTGTGTACGAGCCTCTAGCACCTGAGAGTCCTGGAAGTGCAGGTCTTGTAGCAATTTTATTTCCTTTTCCATCTCTGCAATTAACCCATAACACTGGTTCATCTCGGCTTGGAATTCTTTACCCTGCTGGGCTGTCTTTTCTTCCATAGTATTCATTTTTGTCTTCATTTTGGCAATGGTACCCTCGTAGTTTCTCCTCATTTGTTGCACAAATTGGGCTTTTTCTTCAGTCTTCTTAGCCCACTGTGCTCAAAGCCTTGCCATGTTTCCCTCGGATTTTTCTAATTCTTCTTGGCAGTCAGAGATTTGTCTCTTTAACCCATTGATCAACCTTTCATCAGATAGACTTCTTTCTTGGTTCCGGACATCTATTTTCATTTGCTTAATTTGGGCTTTGAGTGCTTCATTCTCCTGAGCTAATTTCTTTTAATCACCCTCGTCGGCTGCAGCCTGTACACTTTTGTCAAATTGGAGGTGCCAGACCTGTTACTCCAACTGTCCTATTCTAGCTCGGTACTCCTTCTCCTTTGCTTGCCAATCCCATTGAATCTGGACCCCATCGGTAAATTGCTGCACGTGCGGTCTTTTAGCGGGTCTCTCTGGGATTTGAAATCTTTTGCCAAACCACGTAAGATACTTGTGATCTACCTCGCCCGTAGCTTGGTCCTGTATTATGGTTTTAGGCTCGAGGAACCGACACTCATTCCATATCTTTCGGATTCTGCCTTCAGGAAATGCAGCCTTCGGGCCTAACTCAATGACTTGCTCTCTAAGGTCTTCATCATTGTGCACTATTTGTAATCTTCCAAGTTGTCGCAAAACCCGATAAGGAGCGTAAGGTTGTATGCTTCGGATACCCATCAAAAGAATATAGGGGACCTCTGCTGATGTGTACACAGCTTCAGTAGCAGGAAGCCACCCATAAGCCCATTCAACTTTATTTGTGGTCAGGGATCTTAAGCATGATGACCAGGCCTCAGTACCCTCAGGGAACTCAATACCTGTCACCCGGGTCCCGAATTCTGCAATGCAACTCAACCCAGTTAAACCATAGTTCATATAGCCGGTGCGGTGACAGAGGTTTTCTTGCATCCACAATTGTAAGAGCAAATTGCAACCTTGAAAGAATTTCCCGCCTTCGCGACATTTGGTCAAAACCCGGTACATTTCTGCTATAATCAGAGGAACCACTGTGCTAGTAGGTTTTTTTATGGCAATATCTAGCATCCCTACCAGGCCGAGGTCTATGTGACCATCTTTTCTCGGACAAACCACCATTCCCAGAAAGGCTACCATAAAGGCTAATCCCCGTTGGGCTTCCCATTTGTCTTTATTTCCGGCATGTGTTAAGCCGGTATTAGGCTCCTCGAAACCTTTTGCGTTACCATACCGGTGATATAGGAAATGCAATGTACAACACCCTTCTGCCAGATGCGGGTCTTGAATATCCCGGCTGATGTTCAACAAATCCAAAAACCTATGAAGGTTTACCGGTCGTGGGGCCAGTGGGTATCAGCCTCGAAGGTTCCCGTTGAGGCCCGCGTATCCCACAATCTCCTCTAAGGTAGGTGTGAGTTCAAAATCTGAAAATCGAAATACATTACGGGTCGGGTCCCAAAATGGTATTAGTGCCTCAATGATATCCTTCCTCGGTTTAATATTCAGTAGATCAACTAGACCGCCCAAAATCTTGACCACAGTCTCTCTGCTTCATTTTCCAAGATCATGCCCCCACATATGGAGTTTCAAAGGGATCTCACTCAGGACTGAGAAGGTTTCGATATTACTTGAGGTCATCCTACACGTTTATTTAAAAAAGGGAATTTTAATGACTTATTTTGAAAACTGGCTATTTTTGCAAAATTCTTTATTTAGAAAGACAAGGACTTGGTTTTGCGAATACGACATTTCAGCACTTCTGGAGGAAGATTTTAAAGCTGTATCTGCAAACCATTTAAAATGACTCAGGGTGGCTGTTCTTGCAAAATAGCCTTCTGGCGCCCTTTTGGGGACATTCGGCTTATTTTAAGCAAGAATGGCATCACCCAACTTATTTATGACAAAAATTAAAAATTTGACATTTTTTGGGCAATTTTTGCAGTTGGGAGGTTGGACCCGATAAGGGTTGCCTACGTATGTCACATCTGGTGAGAATCAAACCAACATAGTTCGGGCCGATTTATTTTGACAAAAAAAATTAAAATTTTGACATTTTTTGGGCTATTTTTGCAATTGGGAGGTTGGACCCGATAAGGGTTGCCTACGTATCTCACATCCGGTGAGAATCAAACCAGCGTAGTTCGGGCAGATTTGCCAAAATCAAAACTATTTTGACCAACAATTTTCTTTCTATTTTTCAAATAATTTTTCTTTTTTTTTCCTCTTTTTTCTTTTCATTTTTCAAAAATCCGGCAGCATTTCGATACTATTTGGGCATTGGGTTTTTCAAAACAAATGGTCACCCTCACTTAGTCCTAATACTGCTATTTTTCTCATTATAGACAAGTCGGTCAATATGCAAAGCCAAGCAAATAAATGCGCAAGTAGCACGTAAGATGCATCAGGATGGTCATTTTATTTCAGGTCACCTGTCCTAGAGGGACCCAACCCCTGTGTTGAGTTCCCTAAGTCAAATGCACATGATGCAAACAAACGTCCTACTAGGGATCCGACATGAGTTTTTGTTCTTCTAGGTTTAAACCCTAGGTTTATTGGTCTAGACCTGGCTTACCCGAGCGGACAACTCGAGCAGAGGGGAGACAGCGTACCAGAGATACAGAAGCTCCGCCGGCTTAGCAACTTAGCCAACCTCGTTCTAAATTGGGGAAGACTCTAAACAGAAGAGAAGCTACATGAAGTGCACCCTTCTCCATGATGTAGAAGACTCGGAGAGGGGAAGAGATTCGTAACAGTTTATATACAATTCAACAAATATCAAAGTGGTAAAACATTTAACTCATATAGCATGAAACAAGTAGAAAAATCAGATAAAGCCAAATATAACAATTGTACTAAGCTCGAATTCTCGAACCCTGAATCAAAATTCTGGGTTCGTTTCTCCAGCGGAGTCGCCAGAGCTGTCACACTTCCTTTTTTACACACCTACCCCGAAGGATAAATGTATAAGGGAGTTTTTCCATTTAAAGTGACATTATTCGAAATGAGGTTATTTATTTATTTCAGAGTCGCCACTTGGGATAGGATTGGCTTTTGGTGTCCCAAGTCACCGATTTAACTTGAATCCCAAAACGAGGAAAATTTCGACTTCCCAGTTGGAGTCTGCGAACCAGAAATTTTGACTAAGGAATTCTGTTGACCCGAGGGAAGGTATTAGGCACCCCCGGATCCCGTGGTTCTAGCACGGTCTCTTAAATTATTATAAATGGCTAAAATCTGATTTTTATACATGCTCCAACCTATAATGCAATTTTATAATTATTTATCGCTTTTAAACTATTTTTACGAAAGTGAACGTCGTTTAAAAACGTATTTTCGGATCACGTCACATGAAATGCACCTGGATCCTCGACACATTATTATTCAACGTTTTTGAATTTGGATTTGGGTCGCATGAAATGCGCACCCGTATTTAGGAAGGTAAAATTATTAAAAACGCGCCTAAAGTGACTAACGTCTATTTAACTTTGTAAGGGGCCGCGAAATTCGCTAAACGGCACGCTCCGAATGCTAAGTATTTTTTATTAAATAATTAATGAGGGCCCTGCAACCAATCGATTCTGTTTGGCGAGACTCATCTCCCCTTTTTTATTAAAGGCCAACTTAAAGCAACTACGATTTTTCTATTTATTATTTATCTCTAAAAGCGCTAATTAATTTATATTTATGAATTCGAGCCTCGAATTCAAACAAAAGGGGTGACCCTCTTAATTTGAACCCGCCACCTAATTCGAAACCCAAATTTATATTTGTGAATTAATCTCCATATTCCTATATAATAATCTTTAAAAGGTTTTGACTAATAACAAACCTTTTGGGCCTTGAAAGTTTGGCGCAAATCTATAACAAGTAGTACGGCCAGTCACAGGGCTTCTGAGAGGCCTAGTTGAGAGTTTTTATGGCCCAAGAATCTGGTTGGCCATTTGAAAAATTAAATAGGTAGTGGGCTCATTACACAGCCTAATGGCAAGAGCCGAGGCGTGGGTAATTATTGAGGCCTTGCACATTTCCTTTTTTTTAAAGCAGGTAACAATAAGATTTTCAACCTTCTAATTTCAAAACCTCAATTTTCAAACAAAACTGAATACATAGTGACATTATGAGCTGAAGCATACGATCTATGTATAATTCAATTCCTATCAATACCAATGCTAAAATTGATTTTCAGGCTATCTACTCAAAGTAATTTAAACTTCCAGTTGATTAGGGTCAGCAGTCATTCCACATTATCTACTGGAAACGAATCAATCACGAAACATACAACTCTACAATTTAATATCATTGAGCATGGAATTTCCCTTTTAAATTCAACACAGTCCTGGATAGTCCCTAAAACAGTCATATTACAACTAACTAACAGATATATGGAGTAACCAATAGAAATTAACCAAGCTAACAGTCCAAACAGTCCGTTGTAACTACAAAATGAGTTTGAGCAGTCCTAATTAATATAAATAGTCCTATCTAACATTGATTCATATCTATTCAAATACAACTACAGCTGAAACTAATAATGAAAGCAAAAACAAACAGGTTCAGATTGTAAAGATGCTGGATTGTATTGATTTCATGTTTGTTCATGTACAATGAGTGAAGCTTCATGTCATGAAGGATAACAAGTGTACCTGAAATTGAGTAAGATGGAAAGGAGGGAGTCAGTAATATTATATAACAGGCAACAACTCAAATCAGCAGCAGAACAAGATTAATTTCAAGACCAAATTGATACTACAGCACCCAGGAAAAAATAAGAGAGAATCAGCAGCAACAAAACAACCCAAAACAGCTTGAACTAGACCCAAAGTGACTTGAAATTGAAGCTAGAACGACAGGAAACTCAGATGAAAATCAGCTTGCAATCAAACACAACGTTTAAGGCAACAACATTTGTTTTTGGAATTTTCTATTGGATTTTTGTATGTTTTTGGATTTTCAGCAGAAATTAAAATCTAAGGTGAAAGTTTCTATAGCTATATGATTTCAAATTTGAACCTCTTGAGTGTTGAGGTTCAAATTTTTAATTTCAGACTTGAGAAAGGGGATTATTAGGGGAAATTTGAAGCTGGCAGAGACTTAGGAATTTTCAAACTTCTCACCCTATAAATGAAGGCATTGGGGCTGCCTTTTATAGGCAAGATATGGGGCAGAATGTTCTAGAAGGGTTTTACTCATTTTTCCCCTTTTTATTTCCAGAAATTACTTATTAATCCTGAAATTGTAGCTTGTTGCCCAAGTTACTGCATTACAAATGCAGAAACTTACACTAAGGCCTCCTTCTAGAAGGCCCTAGGGTTTTCCTTTAGCTATGAAAAACCTATACTACCCCTGCTTGAGTTCTAAAATTACTATGTCTTAACAAACCAGCCCTTTTCTATGCCCAAATTACCCCTACTTGCCTCCTAAAATTACTAAACCAAACAACCCCTTTACTTGAGTTAAAAATTAACTATAATTAGTCCTAGTGAACCTAAATCAGCTATAACCAATCAACAAGCCAAATTAATTTGAAAAAATAAACACTAAATTGAAAAATAATTAAAACTAAGCTAAATACCAACTGAATCAAGGTAAACTAAAAGAAAAATTCAACTAAACTAATAATTGGAGCTAATTGGAATTAAACTAACCATTAACAATTAAACTAATCAAAACAGAAACAAAGCAAGAAATTATAAGCACCAATTACTGCATAAACTATTTACTTGAACAATTACTAATTTGAATCATCAAATTAAACCAGCAGAAAAGCTTAAAACAATAAGCTAACAACAAAATTCAACCAATGCCTAAACTAATCAAAATTAAGCTAACATCTAAACATTTAAACTAATAGAATTGAATCGGGAAAAAACATCAGAAAATCTAAAGAGTTTATGGAGTTTAAGATAAACGATCCTAAATGAAGAATTGTAATTAATGAAAACAAAATAAACAAAAGCAAATTAAATCAGAAGACTCACCAAAGCTTTGAACCCGGACCCTAGTGCCTTTCTAATTTCGACCACGACGTGATATTAATCAACCATTCTTGTCAAGAATGGTTGAATAACATCATATCGTGGTGAAGTCGTATCCAAATCAGAGAAGGAGGTGACCTTACTCAAACTTCAGATTTTAAAAAAAGATTCGAGAGGTTTGGGGAACATTCAGAGGTTAAGACCCATGGATTCATGATGAGGGAGGTATGGGGGTTATTAGGTATCAATTTGGGGAGGTTTGGGTGGACTAGAGTTTTGCCGGAAAATTTTGATTTAATATTCGAGGGACTCCAGTTAGATTCGAGGGACGAGACTTTGGGGGTTTGAAAGAGGAGGCTATGGCGGTCCTACGGTGTTAATTTGAGGGTGAACGGAGAAGGTTGAGTTTTGGCCGGACAATTTTGTTTGAATATCCGACGAGTTTGGTCGTGGTTTGATGGAAATGGGTTGTGAATATGGAAAGAGGGGGTGGAGGAGTATCTGTGGTATAATTTTGGGATCCATCGGAGCATCGTCGCCGGCGGAGGCAATTTTCGGCCGGCGGCGGACGGCGGAGATACGGCGGGGGGAGGTGCCGGCATTACAGGAGAGAGGGTTGGTACGAGGAAGGCAACTGTGTCTTAGGGTTTGGGTGTATTTTCGGACAGTTTTATTTAAAATTGAAGGATCAATCGTGGCCGTTAGATGAGAAAAAATCAATAGCCCAGATCAAACGACGCCAAAACGGCATCGTTTCATTTAAAAGAGGGGCAAGCCTGATTTTTTGTGGACGGGGCTTGGGATTTGGTCCGATTTTAGGTAACCTTTGGGCTAGAATTGGAATTTGGCCCAAAAATTTAGTCTTTTATCAAGACCAAGCTTTTATTTCTTTCTTCTTCTTTTTTTTTAATTCCTTTTTGCATTTATTTTGTATTTTATATATATATATATATATATATATATATATATATATATATATATATATATATATATATTTTTTTTTTTTTTTTTTTT
>MU707527.1:2581-15645 GCA_026770625.1 Nicotiana glauca
CACATATCCAGGTGTTGGAGCAGCATTTGAGTAGCAGTAGCATTTTGGGAGCGAGCTTCCAGTCCAAGGACATTCGAGGTATCCTTGCTGACGTCCGCATGCCCGGAGTCCTTTCTATTTCATCCAGTTTGTTATTATTATACCGTAGCAGACAGTTCTATGCTTCATTCAAACCTTGTATTTAGCATTCTCTAGACGTCCGTGAGTATTGTGACACCAGTCTTGGGTAGAGGATTTGTTAAACTTCCGCATTTCTTTCAGTAAGTTATATTTGAGACTTCTACGTTATTGTTAAATACTTTATTGTTATTAATTTTGTCAATGTTTGCTAAAGAGGTATTTGATAACTGGCTTGCCTAGCTCCCATTAGTAGGCGCCATCATGACTCCCGATGGTGGGAAATCCGGGTCGTGACAAAGAGAAAACGATAGCAGAAGAGAGAAGGAAAGCAAAAGAAGCAAAAGCTAAAAAAGAGCTGCAAGGGAGAAAGGGAGCTGAAGTTTTTTAAAAAGTGGGCACAAGTTAAAAAAATTTAAAAAATAGGTATATGTTAAATGGGGACGACCAAATAGGACGACTCGTGCAATTTCTACGACATGATGCTATTTAAAATGTATAGATTTTTCGACTTATTTTTTTTTTACTTTAAGCAACTCTTCATTTATTTTTTTGTTAAAGTTTTAATAAACAATTAATGCTTGGAGGGCTTTGGGTTCTTTGACAAATACAGTCAAGCCTCTCCGTAAGAACATCTCCATATATATAATATCCATTTACTATAAAAGTTATACTTTTTTCGGAACCATTTATGATATAAGATATTGTGTTATAATGTATGTCATCTATAACAATGCTTTATTATAGTAGCCAGAAAATATTGAAATAAACAAGACTGTTATAGATAGGTTTGACTGTAGTATTAGTCAACAAATTTAAAAACAATATCGAATGTTTTTCTAAAATATCCTTTTCTTTGTCAAGTTCGGACTATGTCTTTAAAGCGATCTCAACTTCTCAAGTATTGCACATATCGAATTTACATCGAGGATAAAATATGATTAAAAAAAAAAGGATTAATTATAAGACGCGAACAACCTAAAAGTTTATCTTTTTGAAAGAAGAGTAACAATGTCTAATGTGTTCTCGAGAAGTAACTTTTTTTTATATCTTGTATTTGTATTGAAAAATTCACTAAATGTATACGAATATTTAGCTTGAAACCCAATATGTTAATCCAATTATTTGTATATTAATTTGAGATTTTTGTAAAAACCTATAAATTTAAAATTTTGAATACGCATATGAGAGTAAAACCACTATTTGATGCTTTAGGTGCTTTTCATTCTTTGACAAATACTTCTCAACAAATTTGGAAAATAATGCTCCAATATTTTTCTAGGAAAACTCATTATTCAAAGTGAAAGCCATCGTTCTCATTTAATAATTAAAAATAAAAATGTTGCGGGCAAAATTTCATATAATTTGGTATTCTTTTTACTCTCCAATCCAATGCAATCCAACGCAATCCGACGTTGGCAGTTCCTATATATTTACATCAAGTTTTTTTTATGATAATATTGTTTTGTCAAATACTTTCTAACTTTTAGTAAAGGATTAATTAATGCTAGCTAGGTACATTATGGCTTATTCTATTATGGGAGTCGAGGTGTCGAAATATTTAGAGCCACTGAGCCACACTGTCATTGTCACAACATAAAAATATCTTCTTCCTTTTCTTCTTTTTGTTTTTTCCCCTAAAACCGTTTGTTGAGCCAATATTTAGGATTTAGCGAGCAGTAGGAAAAATACATAAATTTCATACTAAATATTTTTAGTAAAAAGTCATTGATACACTCCATCTTTGCGGGATTCCCTTATTCCCTATTCTTGTTCATGTCATATCCATTATCAAAGGCAAACCTATGCTTCGGGAATAAGGGTCACCTGATCCTGTTAATTTCGACACTTCTTTTTACGTTTATAAGTGTATATATTATAATGATGATCATATATTTCACTTGAAACTCTTAAAATTAAAAGCTCGAGGGGTATTGGTTGAGCAGTTTGCTCCTGTACCCTCGTCACCTTCAAATCCTCCGTCCGTATTTGTCCATTACTCTCCTAAAAGTGAAGAATTAATCTTGTGGCGGCCAATGTTTTACACGCACTGCCACATCAGATGCATCTTTATTTTATTTTATTTTATTTTATTTATTTCATTATTATTTTGTAGCTCTTTTTTCAATTTCATCTTTTTCTTTGATATACCCCTAAATATGATCCCATAAATTTAAATATTCAATTCACCTAAGAAAAGTGATGGTAACTCCTTTAAAAAAAAATACAAGAAATGCATCAAAGAAATATTATTATTTTAATATAGGCTAATAGTGGGGAGTTTTTGGCAAAAATCATTCCTTAACTATAGCTCAAACCTAAGGTACATCCTTGGATTACCTCACTGAACAAAAAACATCCCTATATTATCTAAAAGGTGGCAAAAATCATCCATCCGTTAAATTTTGTCAAAAACTAACACCATCAGCAAAAAAACATGTCAAACTCGTGCCTCTCCCCCTTAATTTTCCCATTCTAACCCTTCCATCTTCTACCTTCAGTGAAGCTAAGGCTTCTGAGCACCCAATACTCATTAACCATTGTCACACCTCCTTTTTCCGACACCCTCGGAAAGGGTATAATAAAGGGAGTTTTTTCCAATTAAAGGACAATTGAAACAGAATTATTTTATTTAAAAGATTCAGAGTCGCAACTTGGAAGATTTATGGTGTCCCAAGTCACCGGTTTAAAATCCCGAATCGAGAAAAAGAATGACTCTGTTTAACAGTTCGCGAACCAAAAATCCGAGTAAGGAATTTTGTTAACCCGGGGGAAGGTGTTAGGCATTCCCGGGTTCCGTGGTTCTAGCACGGTCGCTCAACTGTTATATTCGGCTTAATTATCCGATTTTAGAATATTTTGAACCTATGTGCCAGTTTTAACTTATAACCGCTTTTATTCATTTTTTAAAGAAAATTAAACATCGTCAAAAACATGTCTTTGGATCGCGTCACATGAAATTCACCCGCGATCCGGAACACATTTTATTCAACGTTTTAGGATTTGGATTTGGGTCACATGAAATGCACACCCGAATTTAGGAAGGTAATATTATTAAAGTACGCGCCTAAAGCAACTACGCATTTTAGCTTTGCGAGGGCCATGTAATTTTTGCTAAATGACACGCCTCACATTCTAGGGTTGAGTTAACGTTAATTAAACGAGGGCCACACAATTATCACTTTTGTTTGGCGTGATGCACCTCGATTTATTCTAATCAATAGGTTTCTAAATTTAAAAAAATGAGGGCCATACTTCATTCAATAGATTATTATAGCACACCTCCAACCCATGGAAATACTGAATCAATTAAATGACTACTAAAATTGTAGTTATCCCAAAGTTAGAGTCCAAACTAATCTGATCAAATAAGAACACGAATTGAGCTAGTCAATAGAATGAATTTGGGCCCAACAATGGCATCAGTGAGAAAACACACATTGACAAGGACTACCGTATTCTGTTTCAAATGATTTCAAGCTTTGGGCCCAAGTTGAGCCCAAGTCTAACAAAGGAGGGGGGCATTAATGTTTGACCCTAGATCGAGTCCCTGTGATCTCAGATCAATCCAACTATAAGAATTAAGCCCCAAATGGCCATCATGAAATCAAACCACAAATAAAGCTACAGGTCTTTGGCGTTAAAGTCGATACATCATTGATTGTTCAAACAACAGATACCGACATTAAGTCAATTGAATTGTCCAGGCTGTTTTTACAATTTCTTATACACAATCAAATTAATAACTTGTACACTAGCACAATTTTTGTATTCAGCTTGCATATATTGACATATGTTTTCCTGCACCCCATTTCCTCACCTTAAATTCCATTATTAATGACCTGAAATTAACAGCTACCTAGCAAAGCAACAAGAAATTAAGTATAATACAGTCTAGGCTAATATGCTCAGAGCAAAACCCTACTAAGGATCCGCTTGATAGGTTTCCATCGAGTTTCTTTCCAACAGTCCAAAAGTAGCTACAACAACAAGAACTAAGAACTAACTCTATGTCGAATACAAGCTAATAACAACTCTTTGTAATGAGCCTACAATACATCAATAATGTCAAAACCGTGCTGTTTACACAGAATGAAACTAAACTAAACCAATCCAAACATGTTGAAGCTATTAAACTCCAGATTTCATTTCAACTTCAAGCCAAATATCATGATAAGGGTTCAGGAGCAGGTACCTGATTACAGCAATACACAACAAAAAATGAGTTGGAATTCAAGGAGAAAAAGCAGCAGCAAACTCGAACCAGCAGAATAACAATCAAAACAGACTTGAAACCCAAAAATAAACCTATTTCAAATGGACCTTGACCCAACCAACTTCAAACCAGACCTTAATGATTCGAATTCAATCCATTTTTACCCCAGGAAAAGCCAAGAATTGTTTCAGAAAAGGAAAGCTCCAGAAATCACAATCAAAGTTCAATGGAACAGTATTTTCACTGAAATTTAGCCTATTCTCTATTTTTGCAGAATTTTCTCTCTTAGGTCTCTTCCAAGTCTTCCTTGCAAGGCAAGAATAAAATGCCTTTATAGGTAAGCAAATAGGGCAACCTGAGAGTTTAGTTTTGCCCTTCTAGTCCCCCCTTAATTTTCGCTTTTGCCAATTAATCCCTCACTTTCTGACTTGATACCTAAGCTAAGGTTTAAAATTCTATAGAAGACCCCTACTATAAGCTTCTAAAATAGTTACCAAAGATTCCCATATCCTAAAATTCTTAAATTACCCCCCAAGTGCCATGTTTTTACCTTAGCAGACCAAATAGACATGGGTCAATTTGACCCAATGGTTCAATTCACTACTGGGCCATGCCCTTCTTCTCTTAAATTGGCCCAGAAACAAACCAAGGTTCAAACAACCATTAATGAAAACAATTTCAGCACTTCAACTCTTAGATTAATCAAACTAGAAAACTGAAGCTATTAAAGTAATGGACTAAATTGCTGATTAAAAGAAATGCAAGATTAACATGTATGAACATATAATTGCTTGCAAAATTAAACACACAAACAAGTTTTGAACAAACATTATTTGAATTCAGGACAAACTTTTTGGAAATTAAAATGACCTAAAACAAAACTAAGGGGATAATTAACCTAGACTAAAGCAATCACAAGCAGAAACGTGAAACACAAAGAGAAAAGAAGAAGAAGACAGAGGTGTATAGCCAAAAAGAAAATAGCAAAGAAAAAATGAAAAAGACCAGGAGAATGAGACATACCTCCCCAGATACCCTCTTTGAAACTGACCCTCGACGAACCCATGATTTTGAGGCTGGAATAAGCTTCAATCATGTGATCTCAAATGAGAACACATGACTGAACTCGATTCCAAACTCATAATTTCAAAATCCCACTGATTCGAACTCTTTAGGGGTTTTCTTTTATTCAAGATTCGAAAGGTTTGGCGCAGATTTGGGGAAAACCAATTGGATAATAGTAATGGGGAGACAATGGGGAGTTCAGGGGTGTAATTTTGGGGATTTTTGGGTGAGTTAGTGTTTTGGCCGCCTCTCTTCGATTCCAAATTCGAGAGGTTTGGCAAGGATTTGAGGAAAATTAGTTGGATATTTGGAAAGAGGAGGTGAAGGAGAGTCTAAGGTATAAAAATGGGGTTGATTGGCCACTGGCCACCACCGTAAGCGATTTCCGGCGGGCGGCGGAGACGGTGGAGGAAAATAGGGCGACCAGGGTTTGGTCTCTATGATTTGAGAGACTGGGTTGTGAGGGAGACGAGTGAGGGGGTAGCGGTGTGTGTTAGGACACTTACATACTAATGGACCCCGTGTTCCCAGCCGTTTGATCGAGAAACCTCGACGGCTAGGATTGAACATTAGTTAAACGGGGTCGTTTTAGCTGTGGTCGAGATTGGACCGGGTGGGGTGATTGGGCCGTGGATTAGGGTGGTCTTTTGGACGGGTTTTGGGCTGGACGGGTGTGAGAGCGGAACAACTTGGGCCTGAGTGAGTTAAACTAAACATGGCCCAAAATCCAACTCTCCTATTTTCAATTCTTTTTTCTTTTCTTTTCTCAAAATTAAATTAAAACCTATATTAATTCCTAAAACCTAATTAACTAAAAAACAATATTTAGACCTAAATGATAATTATTACAATTACTTAAAAATAAATTAAAAGAAAAACTACTCAAAAATAAAAGTTAAAATCAAAAGGTGCAAATTTAAACTATTTTTTGTGATCTTCCCCTTTTTATAAAATAACTTAATTACTAATTAATCCTAAAATGCTAAATTAAATTCTAGATGCAAATGCACATATTTTTTTATGTATTTTTCATTAATTAAAATAAAATAAACATGTACAGACAAATGCAAACAATTAACACAAAATGCCACGAAAACCCACAAAATTATAAACACTGAAAGAAATTATTTTATTTTGAATTTCTGGGAGTAATTCATATAGGGCAAAAATCACGTGCTCACAACCATCAGGATAAATATGAACCGGTACATATAGTTGAAGAACCTTCTATCTTCGTACGTCATAAGACATGTGATCTTCGTCCATATGCATCTCTCCGTGCTGATCAGCATGGTCACGCACCGTGGTAGTCAGGAATAGTGGCGGAGGCAGGATTTTCACGAAGGTGGTTCGAAAAAAGAATTGTAACTAATGAAAATTGAACCTATGACCTTAAGAAGGCTCTGAACCCCTCTTGACCACTAAGTTACATTTTTGGGTTGTGTTAAGAAGTTCAAAACTTAATATATAGAGGTAAAAAATAAATTTTTCCTTATATATATAGTGATTTTTCGGCCCTTCCGTCCCTCTAAATCCGCCCTGGCCAGGAATATCCAACATTGCCACTCCTTGCATGCAACCACCAACAAAGAATAACCCATTACATTCAACCCCATAAAATTTATTGCCCGGAATTAGACAATTATGTGACAATTTTTTTTGGAAATGTGGCCAAACAGAAACATATTTTACATCTTCAGGAAGAACTCTCATGTTAGGTAGGTTGTGATGTTTGGCATTTGTTTCATGCATAAATTCTCCTCGTTGAGGCATGTATTGGTGGGAATGGTCTAATATATCTAAGCTTTGTTTCCACAAGGGCCAATGGATTGATAGAGCTGTTCAACGAGCTACTCGGGAGGTGTCATGTGAAGAAACAGTCATTTGTGGAGGGAGGATGATAATGTGGGGTGTCACTCCTTGAACATTTGGGGGCAAATGACGAAGGTTTGGGTGCTCGGAAGCCTCTGCTTTGCTAAAGATAGAAGATGGAAGGGTTAGAATGGGAAAATTTAGGGGGAGAGGCACGTGTTTGACATGCTTTTTTGGTGATAGTGTTAGTTTTTTGACAAAATTTAAGGGAGGGATGATTTTTGCCACCTTTTAGTGTAATATAGGGATTTTTTTTGTTTATTGAGGTAACTACATTAGACTTGAGCTATAGTTAAAGGATGATTTTGTCCAAAAACTCAAATAGCGGGAGTAGCTAGCACTACTTAAATATTTAACTAAAAAGTTGAATATTCTTGAAAATACTATAAAAGGAAAATGTCTCGTAAAGCTACACCTTTGAGATAATAAAATTAATCACTAACCTTATCACTATTCTTTTTATAGCAGTAAAAATTTGTTGAAAAAGGTGAATTTTTGCCATAGCCAAATGGGCTCTATGTAGTAAAACTTTGACTTTGACCCAGGAACTAGCTTCCAACCACAAAATCTAAGAAATATCAAGGGAAACTACCCAAGATTTAAAGTTTCCGGCTTGAAACCATAAGACTTGTGCTTATAACTCCGCTTAGCTACTTTCCTAAAAATCATCCTTTTTTTATAAATAGGATTCAAAACTTATGTTATTTATTCTCTAATAAGCGCAATTAGCGCTAATACTATATATTCGGCCGGAAAGTCGCCGTCAATGGCCGAATTCTCCGAACTGCCGATCCAATACGACCACCGGCACTAGAAATTTCCGGTGAAAATCCGTCTCTCGAATTTTCCGGCGATGAAACTAACAAATCCTTAAGCTTGTTTCTCACCAGCACTTCCTTTTTATCCGGCGAATCTCCGTCGCTGAAAATCCGATACGACGACGCATCGTCCTCGGACAATAGCCGTCGATCACTTCCTCCGTCGTTGCAGGCGTTTCCGCTGCGGCTGAGGAGCATGCGAAGAGTTTTACGGCGGCCATAATTGGAAGGTGAAAAAGGGGTTGAGGCTTAAGGAAAGAAGAAGTGGAGGAGGAAGGAATATGGAGGAGATAGAAAGTGAGATGTGAACTTTATAATTGGGTAGGGGACGGCCATGGATTAGATTCTGTGTTTTCGGTCTAAAGATTTACTAAAAAATCATCCCTTAATTCTTTCATTCTCACCAACCCTTAATTCGTCAAATGGATACTCAATTAGTTCGAGGAGAATCATCTCACTTCTCTTATGAAGTATTCCTGAGTTTTAGAGGTGAAGACACCCGAAAAACATTCACTGGTCATCTTTATTCCAAATTGGATAATGTTGGAGTTAAAACCTTCATTGACGATGAGGAATTGAGAAAGGGTGATGTGATTTCAAGCAAACTGGAGAAAGCAATTGAAGAGTCAAGAATTTCCATTATTGTTTTCTCAAGAAATTATGCATCCTCTAGTTGGTGTCTAAATGAACTAGTTAAAATTCTTGAATGCAAAGAGAAATTAAAGCAGATGGTTTTGCCTATTTTCTATGATGTTGATCCTTCTGAGGTACGAAAACAAACTGGGTTATTTGGTGAAGCTTTGGCTAAACACAAGGAACGACCATTTGGAGCTCAAAGGGTTGAGAAAGGGAGAGCTGCACTTACTGAATCTGCAAATTTATCTGGATGGGATTTGCAAAATGTTACTGACGGGTACATTTTCTTGATTCAACTATATAATTTCACTTGTTATTTGTTCAATTGTTTATTGGATGTGATACTAACAATTCAAAAGAGTTTAAGTTCTATGCATTGACACTATCAAAATATTTACACTATCATTATATATAACTTAAATTATTTCTTAGAGTATCCTATATGACGGCGCAAGTTATCTGTTGTTTTGTTGCTTAGATTCGTGCCACTGTGTTATGTCTTGGCTATCGATTTTGATTTGTCCGTCAAATATTTTCAAATATCAACGTTTTATTTACTGGGGTAGTATACGCATTTCTTTTAATTTTTTGATTTTGCTACAAAAATTGTAGGCATGAATCAAAGTTTATTGAAAAAATTATACAACAAGTCCTACAAGAGGTCAACCAGACACCTCTAGATGTTGCTTGGCACCCCGTTGGTGTAGATTATCGTGTCAAAGATATAGAGTTGTTATTGCAAAATGAATGTGAAGATGATGTTCGCATGATTGGTATTCACGGAGTTGGTGGCATAGGGAAAACAACTCTGACAAAAGCTATCTGTAATCGAATGTTTCGACTCTTCGATAGTAGTTGCTTCCTTTCAGATGTTAGATCAGAAGCTGAAGAATTTGGTCTGTCAAGCTACAAGAGAAACTTCTTCGACAAATTCTCAAAACTGAGGACATCAAAGTTGGCAGTGTTGCTCAAGGCATCAATCTAATCAAAGCAAGACTCGGGTCAAAGAAGGTTCTAGTTGTTCTTGATGATGTGGACCATAAAAGACAGTTAGAAGCCTTAACAAGAGAAAGAAGTTGGTTTGTTTTGGGTAGTTTAATAATCATTACCACCCGAGACGAGCGATTGCTATGTCGGCTTGGAGAAAAAGAGAGATATGAGGCCAAACTATTAAATGGCAATGAAGCTATGTTACTTTTTTGTTGGCATGCTTTTGACAGTCATTTTCCGCCACAAGATTATGTTAATTTGGCACATGACATAATCGAATATTCAGGTGGGCTACCATTAGCTCTTGTGACATTGGGGTCACATTTACAAGGAAGTTCAATAGAGGAATGGGGATATGAAGTCGAAAAACTAAGAGCAATTCCTCATAGTGATATCCAAAAGATTCTCAAGATAAGCTTTGATGGACTTGATGATGAAACACAAACTGTTTTCCTTGATATTGCGTGCGCCTTCCATGGGTTTCTTGAGCATGAAGTTACTGAAATATTAAATGCATGTGGCTTTCATGCTAAATATACAATTGCAACTTTAGTCCAAAAACACTTGCTCCAAAGATCTCCATATTATTTGCAGATGCATGATCTAGTGCGAGATATGGGAAGAGAAATTGTACGCACGGAATCAGCTCGAGACCCTGGAAAACGGAGTAGATTGTTCATCCCTCAAGAAGTCTGTGATGTTCTACAAGGAAATAAAGTCAGTAATAGTTTTCTCTTTCCACTTATAATTTTTATCGTCATCATAAGAATTAAATTCATTTGTGCTTTCGTCTCTGGTTATATATATACACACTCACACTTGTTGGCATAGACCATATTATCTCCAAGATTAGTTATTGAGAGATGTATGAATTTATCTTCTTCTTTTTTTTCTCAATTCATCATTTTTTTTGTTTAATTATGTTCTTACTGACTTTCTATGCTTATCTAATTGCGGAAATTAAGCTTGCTCTCGAAGAAATTAGGCATGTGCGCTTTTGAAAACTGTTGAATAGGTACATATGTGGAACATTTATGTTATTATTTCTAGAACAGTATATACAAAATATTCTTTTAAATATAATATAATATATGTTCTATCTTTAATTGATACTATTATCAGGCATTCAGTATGCAATTTGTTCTCTTTATTTATGTTTTTCCCCCATTGATATTACCATGTGAATTTATTGTGATGCTAGCTAGTTTTTGAAAGGCTCTCATCTTAGCTTTCTGAGCAATTTTACATTCTTTTTTAACATCCTCTATTGTGTAAGTTCATTTTTCTTGATATATATGGTGTAACCTCTTTGTTGACCTTCAATTAGTATAAAAAAAATTTCCCTCTTAATATGTGGGACTTAAGATGGTCTTAAGATACTAATCTTTTCACCAAACTACAGGGTTCCAAAAATGTTGAAGCACTGAGGGTAGATCCAGGGACATTAAAAGGAGTGAACTTGAGCACCAAAGCATTTGAGCAAATGAAGAATCTTAGGGTGCTTATAATCAATGAGTTACATATTAGTGGCGATTTTGGGTTGTTGTCCAAGAATCTCAGATGGTTGTCTTGGAAAAAATGTCCTTTAAAATGTATACCATCAAATTTTCCAGCTGAGAATCTTGTAGTTCTAGATATGCGGGAGAGTGATATCCAAGAATTTCAATTGAATTTGCAGGTTTGTTATTCAATTTTAACAATTTCATGTGTGCTGTTATTGCAACTGAGTGAAAGAAAATGTTAATTGAAACTATTTTTGGTTTACTTTTAGTGTTGTAGAAGTTTGAAGGAGTTGAATCTTTCTCGTTGCAAGCAACTCAGAAGCACTCCAAACTTCAATGGTTCACTGAGTCTTGAGACTTTGTATCTCTATGGTTGCTCAAGTCTTTTCGGAGATCCATCCATCAATAGGAAATTTGTCCAGACTAATTAAACTATATATGTCTGGCTGCGAAAAACTTACGGATCTCCCAAGCAGCATATGCCAGCTAATATCCGTTGATTACTTGGACATTGATGGCTGCTCATCTATAAAAACACTGCCAGATAACCTTGGAGATATGAAAAGTCTAAGATATCTTTATGCATCTTATACGGGTATAAAACAATTGCCTAGATCTATTGAAATGCTAAGAAATCTTGTAACTTTGAGAGTGGAAGGTGAAAAGTTAGAGGCCAAATGGAGTATTTCTGGAAGAGGAGTCCATCGGATACAATATTCCTTGTCAACTTTTGTATCCTTTCTTAGCCTTACATATTGTAATTTGTCCGAGGCTGATATTCCTAGGGATATTGGGAGCTTATTCTCCTTAGAATATTTAGATTTGAGTGGCAACAATTTCTATTGTCTACCCATTGATTTTTCTAAGTTACTATTATTGGTGGAGTTGTATTTGAATGACTGTGAGAATCTTCAAACACTCCCGTCAGTATCAAATTTAGAAAAACTTAGAATACTTCAAATTAAAAATTGTCAAAAATTGGTCAAGATTACAGAGTTGGACAACCTCCCTTCTATAGAGCAGATTATCATGATGAATTGTAGTTCTATGCAGAATCCATTCAATGAAGGCTTCTTTAGTGCACCTGCTCTATATGCATCTAGAAAAGAAGATCCAGATATGGTTAGTCTCTCTCTCTCTCACTCTCTCTCTCTCTCTCTCGTATCATATTATTGATCTTGAATCTTTGTCTGATGCAGGGTGGATTAGATATTTATTTCCAATGCAATGAGATTCCAAAATGGTGCAGAAATCAAATAACAGCTTCATCTATCTGTTTGACTGTGCCGACACATAATAATAATGAGTATAACTTCTTAGGAATGGTTCTCTGGTTTGTTTCTGACTTGTTCGATGTATTCCGGAATAATCCATGCTTCAGGATTAGTATTGCCCATAAAGAGACTTTTATTACGACGTCGACTGATGATATTGATATTGATATAACTGATGATATTGATATAACTGATGGACACAGAGAAGTGTCATGTGTATATTACAGATCTGACTTGGATGAACTTTTTGATGGCCAGATGATAGAAGTGTGGTCGGACAACGTTACAGTAAAGAAGATAGGGATTGATCTGTTATATGTAGACCCAAATGGTAAAGTTATATCTTTGCCGGGAGACGTGGATCATTCTTATTCTAAGTATCCTAAAAGAATTTCAACAGACATGACATATCAACTCTTCCTTGTAAAAGAGCAAAGTTCTGAGTCAAGATAATTTTCCTGTAGAGCTAATCAAATTGTATTTTATAAATATGTTAACGTTTTAACGTTTAAGAGTTTCCTGTGACATTTGGTGAGAAACAGAGTTGGTTTGATGTGATTCGGATGTCCGGTTG